>VKOC01014861.1:0-97354 GCA_009364415.1 Spea multiplicata
ATACCACTCCACCCGAAGCTTTTACTTTAGCAAACTTTGTCCTCCATGTGAGGTGCCAAGATATATTATTCTGGTGCGCTGGGTCTTAAGAATGGGGAAAGCTAAGGTTGCTACGGAGGTTGCACCACTAGGCTAGGCAGCTTACAAAGAAGATCACTGATTTCCACAATGGGCCCATGTAGCAGTGGTGCATTGTGGGAGCCTGATTGCTTAGTAGGATGATCTGCCCCAGGAAACTTTCTGGCTCTGGTTACCCAAATTCCCCCTTGCGAGATGCGGGTAAGAGGCCCCACTGATGTTGGTGGGTGATACCATTGATATAAGTGGGCATTCTCACAGATGCCGCGAGTGGTACCATATACGTCAGTGGGAGGTACCTCCAGTGTCGTGGGACACATGCTACTTTTAATGGGGTGGTGGGCTGGGAGTGAGGTGCGCTGCAATGCCACTCCCATGATCCAGAGTTTCCCTGTAGCGACCCGGAGTCCTTGAGAAGCGAGGCTTCACCCTGAGTCTCCAGGTGAAACCCAGAGAGTTCCCAGGTATGCCCCTCTAGGCCTAGTCAACCTAGGCCAGAGTATACTGCTGCACATCCTACATTTAGTTCACATCTTGGGACATTTTGCATTATCTGACAAGTGAAACTCATAAATATTTAAGACAATATAAAGGAAATGAACGTGAAACGTGAAACTCAAATCCTCAAATAAATAAAGAAAAAGAGCATGAGAAATGCACCTCAATACACACCATCTTTCTAAATCAGCTAATGAATGGTTCATCTTGTCCCTAACAAGACATTATTAACATTCTTTACGTGATCCTCAGAATCAATGAATCACATAGTTTATGTGAATGTATATATTCGGGGCAAAATAAATTAGCAGATAAAAAATCTTTACAAAGTTTTCTCTGAGCGATTTAACATTAGCAGTGTTAATTGGCATAATTACATTGAAATTGTCAGATTTATTAGCTCCTGTCTCTGGTGAAAGAAAGAGGGAGAAAAATCTAGAAGGCTGTGAAGATCTACAGTAGATACGTGATTAGATTGCTGTATCGTTTCATCACTATTTTCATATTCCAGTAGGTGGAGCAAAAGCACAGTAAATCCATTTCAATAACTTCGCAGCCTGTACTTTCTAAAACTTCCAGACAACTTATTGTTCTCTTGTGACTAGAACTTGGTCTGCCCTAGTAACAGAAGCTAACAATACATTTTCAGAAAATACTAACATTTATCACATACATAAAATAAACTCACTTAGCCGTATTAAGTTTTGGGTCTATTACTCAATTTGAATGAATACGAACAACAAAAACTACACCATTTTACCCAATTTAGAGCCTATAAATTCTGAACAAGGCCTGGACTGGCCATCTGACACACTGGGCAAATGCCCAGGGGGCTGCTTGTTGACAGCGCTACGTGAATACCTGATCTGCCAATCCACTGGTAAATCAGGTGTTGTAGCGTGCAAGTAACAGGTGGCTAGGGTGGCCATATGTGAGCATAATAATGTATTGCTGCACGTATCGAGTTGCCCACCAAATTTATGTCATCAGGCGGCTGCTGGCCTTAAAGTGCCAGAGCCACCATGTTATTGCCAGTCCTGCCCTGTGATGAGTTTTATACGAACAAAAGAGTTCCTTTGGTCAATGTATTAGTTACAATGCATGATTTAGGAAATTCTGGGGGTTACGTTTATAATCTTGGTAGAACAGCTGTGCCGTTAGCGTACTGGAGCTTTAAATATTGTACTTTTGTTCCTGGAACAGTAACTATGGGCTGAGTGAGTACCATACACAGCGACGATTGTTGTACTAATAACAGGAAGAGAAAGATGCTTGAAGACCTGCTATTAAGTTGTCATGGTTCTGGAGATAATAACAACTCCTTACTATCCATGTGTTAATTGTGTCACATTTTAAAGTGAACAGTATCGGAGCACTTACAGAGATCTGCTTCAGTTGTCTCTACGTTTCACATATTTGAAGGTATCTCACTGCGTAAATGCTTTTTGTAAGGCTGGAACTAGTTCATTTTCCAGCAGCGACAGATGACAAAATGCAAATTAACATGGGAGTCAAGTTGATATCAACATGAATCCAAGATACTATTTTAATTTTGGAGAAAAATACGATTGTCTCTGTGGCCTTTGCTTGCATCGGTTTCACGGTTAACGGTAACTATGGAGGTATAAACTCTTCTGGAAAGGTAGAGACTCATTGCACATGATCTCTGCTTCCACACAGGTTTTTTTTTTTTTACATTGTGACATTAATGAATTTTAATGTAACATCTGTGCAAAGAGAAGATATCCATAAAACAGACTTATTTAAAATTCAGCTTTTTATTCCTGGGGAAGATCAGGAAAAGGTACAGACTAAAACCCTTTTGTAAACACTAAATATACATTTCTACTAAATGCAAATATGCACCTATACTATATAAAGAACTTTAAATATATATACAGCAAAGTATCCTGGGCAGTAAGTACAGGGGGATGGCAACCCCCATCTACAAAACTGAAAACAATGCAGAACCAAGATACAAATAATTATTTACTGAATCAAGTAATATGTAACAATATTTAAAACTGTTCACCACCTGATATTAAATATATTCATTTTAAATTCTTCTGATACAGTCATATATGTACTTGTAATTAACAACTACTTACAAGTAAGTCCAAGATGAAATCTGCCCAATAATGTGTTTTAAGAGGTAATTCAAACATCATTGCAAGTGATTTTTATAAAACATATTTCATGTCAAGACAATCGTCCAGTGGCAACCATTAGTGTAGATAATCCATATCTATAAGCATTGTAACTATTAGACACGTGCAAATGGGCAGAAAATGATGTGGACAGATTTTCAGTTAATTTTTGGTCAATTCATTTTTTCTCTGCCCATTCAGTTTGGCCAGGGGGATTTTTGATTCGGGAAAGAAATTCTTTGCCCAGTGCCCACATTCACTCACACTCGTTCACTCTCTCTCTCACACTTTCTAAATGTTTTCCTACCTTCTCTGCCGGCCAGTTCCAATTCTGCATTTTCTTAATCTTCCATCTCTTCTCTTCAATCTGCTATCTTCTTTCCTAGTCCGCATCTTCGCAATACATAACCCGACGAGAAATTTCCGCAGGGGTTGTGGTGATGTCCTCTCCTCCAGTTGACTGGACTTCTCTCCGGGCTGAATGTTCCCGACCCTCCCACAACAATATTGTGGAATATTTAAAAACTATATACTTTAAAATGCATATGCTCTTCGTAAGTATGGCCAGTGGGAACTTGTGGAGCACTTTGTTTACATATTCTATTTTCATTTTCATGTATACATCATTATGTATTAAAGTATGCAGACAGGTATGGTGCTGTTCATGTAGCCCTAAGGTGTAATTAAAAAGGGCTGATTAGCATTAGTAAAGTATTTCATGTGTTTTTAACTATGATTGAACCTACAACAATTATTAATTATGTTAGTGAAGAGGCTTTAAGATACACTGACACTGTCTTGCCTTGGGTCATAATTTCCCTGTTTAACATAAAGTATTGAAAATCCAATATTATTAATACATAACATTTTATTTATAGAGAGCACACACACACACACACATATATAACTTTTATCTGCCAGGGTGCTGATCCTGCCGGTAACATCCTCAGTCCAGGAATGGTGATTTGCACTCACGGGTTTGTATGTAAAATGTTTCAGAACATAGTATGAAGGGAGGGCTTAAAAACCATCACTATAACTAGCAAATAAATTAACCACAATTAGTCATAGCAGATTTGATACCCACTGGCCCCAAACATAAAACTAACAAGTGCTTCTAAAAATTATAAGAATACCTCAAGAGTACATCAGAACCCTGAGCTACAGAATCCTTGGTTAAGCTGACCTCTTGCCCTTTAAGTGCCAAAAATTGGATAAGGTCAAAGAATACTACATGCAACACTTTGTGGTAAAAGGGATACAGTTCTGCTTAGAAGACAGTGCTGAGAACTAATGAGGATTAGAAAACCAACCTCTGGTTAATTAGCCTCAGACTCCAATGAACAGCCTTTTTAGGAGCTCTCAAAACTACCAACACAGAGGATACACAGATGATAAGAACTATACATGTGCAAATGGGCCAAAAATGTTTTGGACAAATATCCATTTCCTGCCCATTCATTTTGGACGAAACAACCACAGCTATGCTCACTCTGTCATACTCTCTGATTCTCATTTCCGTTCACTCTTGTTCATGCTCTCTCAATGTCTCCCTACCTTTTCTGCCGACCACTTCCACTTCCTTATCTCACAGCTCTGCTTTTGAAGGAACTTCCTCAGGAGGTCATGTCAGCAAAGATGCGGACAAAGAAAGAAGAGAGAAGAACAAGAAGATGAGAGACGCGGAAGCAGAAGTGGTCAGCAGAGAACGTAGGGAGACATATAGAGCGTGTAAGAAAGTGGGAGTGCCCACAAATTTTGGATGAAACTTCATAACTTTTTGCTTATAAGAAACGTCCGTTACCAGCAAGGGACACAATGATAGACCAGAAAATTACCAACAAACCGCCCCTTTATTGGCCTTAGTACCTTTATCCCAACAGGCACCAGCAGAAACAAAGCTGTTATTAAGCGGTATCTCATTTGTACCCATCAACCGCCCATATCGGTTTGAATTGGAGGTAGATCAATGTATATTCAATACCGAATTTGATGTAGGTGCCCCCCAGAAATCCACTTCCCCTTTCAAATTTAGGAGTTCTTTTGACCAAAAATGCGGACTGCATGGCTACGTGCTTGATTTTAGACTTATGTGGCAATGGGTCTGATTGAAACACTTGAATTCAATAATTAAGAGACGTGTCCAAATGCTTTTGTCCATGTAGTGTATATCATGTTTATTTGTAACCAGTAGATTATGTTCCCCTGGGAGTCATAGCCATGATGGAGACACCTGCTACTTCCTTGCATCTACCAACGACGCTCCAGCCCTGCCAAATGCCACCAGTTGTTCTGAACGCCTGAAATAATTGGTTGGGACAATAAAATGAAGAACGCTCTTTGAAATAGTAAAATGTTTGCCTCTAACATCTACCATCTAACTATATTCAAACCACATGCCCATACCCACCGCCATTTTAGGTGAACATCTAAATTCAAAACTCAAACTAAACTTTCCACCCTTCTGTCATTTTCCAGCCTCCTGAAAGCAACAAATGGGAAAACAAATGGGAAGGCATTGAATCCTCTTCTCTTAGGTAATAATGTTCAATAAATTGTCCTCATTTTTATTTCCTGGGTATATTTACTATGTTACTTGCATCCAAAACTAGACTCCATCTTAATGGTGACAGCCTTCCTGACCGTTATTTGATTTAAACTCTCTCCCCTGGGTTCCTTCTTGAGTGCATGGCTGGGTCACGTAACCCTTTCTGCCTAGCTGTCTCTAGGGGTCTCTTTCTTGTGCAATCCCTTGTAATATAAGCCACTGATTTACATCCCCCGGTACATTTTACACAACGTAGCAGTTTTTGCCATTTCTGTGCCTTGATGTATCTGTGTATTCTGTTTCATTGGGGTCAGTGGCAAGTTACTTTATATTGGATCTTCCATGGTTAGTTGTGGCTGATGTGGGTTTCACACGTATCCCCTGGTTTGTAGTTATAGTGATGGTTTTTACCCCTCCTCCCATCTTTACATCGATCTATGCTACATGGGGGATTTTATTTCTATTTTATTTTTATTCGGAGTGGTTTTTGTTACAGGAGGCTTTTCCATACAATGTTGGTGCATCATGATATTTCATTTTATTAGAGTTCATATGATTATATTTCATCATGCATTGAATGCTATTGTATGTTTTATCGTTATGATCAAGGGTGGATAGCTCCACGCTACACTTTGTTTTTTTGTTTATAGTGATTACCATGATTAAAGGGCTGGGGCGTCTGACATTACAGGGGTCAGTTGGGGCAGTTCCCATTTCCGCATATGGTGGTTTAGCCATGCTACACACCTGGATTGAGTGATTGTTTGTTGGTGTATTTATTGAAGTGTTTGTGTGCTGTTCAGTTATCTTCACTATTGTAAAAATGAGTCTAATGAGTGCAACTCTCCATTTCTGTATTGTATATATTGATATATATTCACCATGGGATATGTAAATTTGTACAATCTCTAGAAATATATATATATATATATAAATGTTGATATTTTACATTCATACATTTACATAATTTATATAATTAAAGCTATCTATACTATAAATGTAGCTTCCATTGTACAGAAAGATGCAAAATTAAACAGGCACCCAAAAATATGGATCATAAATGTCTGATTACTACCTAGGAATCACTGCTGTTATACACAAGGTGCCGTATATTCTCTTTGCTCTGACTAGTCCTTTTATCTGATCTGACTCTATTAGTCATCAGTCTTTTTTGCTTTGTGCTGAATAAGTTATGGGCCATTTTAGCGATATGTGATTTTCAAAAGAAACACTTAGAAATATACATAAATCAATCCTTTTATGCTGTTTGCCTTTCTAGTATTTAAGAACCTCCTTTGATAAGTTGATATTAGAATTGGCACTGGTCCCTTTTATATGATGCGTTACACTGTTTCATTGATTGCCTCTTCCATTCCCTTGTAAATTACTAGCACATTTTGGTTGTTCATCTGGTTTGCTGGCATTCATAATTGCTAAGCAAAAGTAATTTACCGATGCCAAGATTTGTGACTTTTTTTTTTACATGACTTAACACATCCTATTGCTTTTTTGAAAGAAATAAACAGGTATCGTTTTCATGTATTTAGGAAAAACCTACCTTCTTTTAATTATTTTGCTTTTTTTAAATTAAAATAATGTTTGACAATAGAAAATATGTTTTAGTCTGGAAGACATAGTCATCAAAATAATCTGCAATGTTATTTTCACGAAATTTCCTCTATATTTGGAATGTTACAATTTAATGAACTTAATTTATAACTGACCAAATATATTTTACATTTATTTTCAGGGTGTTTTTATAACAAGCCTTTTTTAAAAATTATTTAAGTTTTCCTTTTTCCAGATATAAGATACGATAAGTTACAAAGTGACACAATCATGTCAGATATATCTTACAATATGAATAGGCAATTGCCACTTGGGGTTCACCAGCATTATAATGAAAAAGAATGGACCCTGCAAAAAAAAACAATAATAAAAATAAAATAGCAGGAAACAACAAATGAAGGCATGAGTATGAAACCTTTGTTGGGCTTGTCATTTTGTGAAGTTCTTATATAAATAACATATACCACAGGGGATATAGTATCTGTCATTAAAATAGAAAGCCAAGGTTATAACCAAGCCCATTCTGAGAGCTAGAGACACACGCCAGGAGCAGACCACAAAGGAAAGCCTTGGCCAAGTACTTGTGGAAAGAGCTCTTCAAAGGGCGCCTTTAGTGCTAAGTCTCTTATGTATCCATGTCTTGAGAGAAGTTGAGAGGCAATATGTCCAAATTCTGTCAACTTATCCATAAAGACAAATGTATTTTATCTAAGATATATCAACAATGGTGATAATGTAGGGATTGTGGGTTTGGATTGCCATGCTGCCGTCTTTCTCATTGAACCCATAGTTGTTTTTAGAGTCATTTCTTCCTATAATTAATTAGTTAGATCAGTGACCTGGAATAGAGGAAAAAGCAAGCATCCATTATGAAATTCTATAACAATAGATATTGACTCGATCTCAAATGGGATGCAAATGGGATGGGACCTACAAAGAGAAACATGCCTTTTTCAGATTACAGACTGATATATCCCCTTGAAAGATTACACCATGGCAAAGAGTATAAGCTTGCAAGCAGGGCCCTCTTTACCTAATGTAAAAGATATTACAATTTTTAACAGTGAAATAACATCTGAGCTCATTTTCACTGCCGCAAACCCTGTGCCATCTTTAGTATGTTCCCATATCCCTCTGTTCCATAACCTTTTGCTTACTTTTTGTTAAATTCACCCAAAATATTACTTTTCAACAAAAGGTAAAAGTCACCAACAATACAAACCATTCTTGCTTTTTAAAAATAAGTAATATACCACATATTCTATATTAAATTCATCTGCCTTGCACCTGCGTCCATCTACTCCTGGCAAATTCCAGGAGAACATTATCCTCTGGTTTACCAAAAGTTAATCCATTTAACATTAATGAATCCTCCAGTAAATATTACTTTTTAAATCGGTTTTAATAGGCTTGGAATATAAAAAAAAAAAGTATAACACAATACCGTTTATAGAAAATTCCTCAAATAAAAACAATTAAAAAGATTCACACAAAGCAAACATGCTGTTATTTTTTGAATGCCTCCTGTAGAGGAATTTAAAATCTAGAATATTTAATTAAAAGAAACTTCAGACACTTGTGATAACATGCATATCTAACTTCTGTCAATGCTTTGAATAAATGAGATTTTTTTTTTCTCTGAAATCAAAATAGTCCAGTTCTGAAAACATATCTTTTGCTTAAGATTTCAGGCATCATGTTAAGGGGCTTATAGATTTAATAAGCATGATTTCTCCTTGTAGCTATTCTCAGTCAAGGACATTCATCCTGTGACTTTCAGACTTGAGGGACTTTGTAAAATATATTTTATTGGATTAAAATCATAAATCCCCAGCGTCGAAGGAAATGGAGTAGGCACCAATCTGTCTTGGTCAGTCTCAGATCATTATACATCTATTTGAAGGAGATGTGTCACTCCTTCCTATCTACAGATTGTCACTTTAAAATTTCTCGAATTTTATCTCGCTTCATCTTTTATGGGTTCCTTTGTAGTTTTATGGCAAGAATATTTATTTTGAAAAATGACTTTTGACATCATTTTAATGATTAATAATAGAATGGATTATTTTTTCAACATCATTGAAATGACTTTCCACAGCTTTGAATGAAGAGCTCAACATAAACAATGAACTCAATTTACAGACAATGTATAGATCAAATTAGACTCAAAGTCTATACAAAGTTAAACATTATACTGGATATACCGTTTGGAGACATTCTACCTGTCGTCAAATGAAAACTGCAAGCTGAAGGCTAATTCAAAAGGGGTAATTACGTTACATAACCTGAACAAAAGAAATATGGAGTTTTATTTACCTACGTATTTATTTAAACAGAGATTATAAGATATAATATTTTGTAGTTTATATGCTTGTCAGATTTCATAATGTAAGAGTAATGTGATGTTTTTGAAATGTCAGTAGGGAGTTACATGCCCAAGGGAATTCTTTGTTTATTATAACTAAAAACAGAGTTCGGGTTTCTTAAAAGCTTGGGTTTTTTGGGTTGTTTTTTTTACATTTTAGGTCTTAAATAAAAAAGATTGTTGAGATGTTGAAGAGACTGCAACCTTACATGACAAACGAAAGATGGTGATGATTTGAAATATCTTATTGTTGTTTTTATGTAGTGACTTGGGAAATTTATTTTTGTTGAAGTACAATGTCTTTCTGAAAAACAAACCTGTTTAATCACATTTTTAAAAAAATCCATTCTTATTAGTAACATTATATATATATCTATACACACACACAATAATGCATTGTGTACTTGATGACGGCTTTATTTGTGATGCTTATAGTAACAATAAATTACTATTACTTTTACTGGTTCCGTAGACATTAATAGGAAAAAAAACTTGATTCATATTCAATTTAGAAGGGCTGTTTTTACCATTCTTTTTTTTCTTTATTTTCAGGTTTGTTACATTTTTATTCATATATAAATGCAATTTTTCTACATACATAAGACAGCGATGTAACTGTCTGGTAATTAATAAGCACAAGAGCCATTAGCAGCTGACGTCATTGCTGCCATGTTTGAAGAGTCTACTTGTGTCCCAGGGAGCCAAGGCTATCCTGATTAGGTTAACTTAATGCAAGTCGGCTCTAGGTACCTGGATACAATTGCAAAAACAACCTATTTACAAGCTGGAAGAGGGAGAGAAAGAGAGGGAATACATGAAGTGAAAACACAAAAGACAGTTCCAAGGGTTATTATAGAGACTTGTAATAAGTCCAACATTAGCAAAAATGATATGTGTATTTTAATAAAGAAGTCGCCACAACAAGCAAGGAAACATTTAACACATATATTTCATCATAAAGTTTTATTCATTAATCTTCTCCCTCTCTCATAACCCTAAATGTCTGTTCTTTATATTCAACACCCTCCTCTTCCCCCCAGCACCTCCCTCACCTTCTAACTTCTCATGATGTTATCATCTCACTCATCCTAAAGACACCATCAGTTGATCCCACATCCCCATCAAATTACCCTCCAGTTTCCCTTCTCCCTCCGTAGACTTACCAAAGCAGACTCCCGGTGTCTTGCGGGGCCGGTGGGGGACAGCTACGCAATACGCGTAGACAGCTTCCGGTGCCGGCACTTCCGCCGAGCGGCCCCGCAAGACACAGAGAGTCTGCTTTGGTAAGTCTACGGGTTGGGGGGCACATCTCGGGGGGCAGGGTGGCAGAAAAATGTTTCTTTAGAAAAGCACCTAACTTTAAGGGTGCAACCTATATTCGGGTGCGAGCCAATACGGTATATATATATATATATATATATATACATATATATATATCTTCCTATACAGTATTTGCAGAGATGCAACTATAATAGGCCCTTCTACATAAAATAAGTAAGAAAATAAGAAACCTTGTAAATAAAATTTGCAATGCCATAGGTTTTAGCATGAACGCTCATGAAACAGCAAAGAAGTTTACAATTGCCTATAAAAGTAGAGCACGACAGCCACAATTAGGCATTCTTCACTATGAACGGATGTGTATTTAGTAAAATAGCTCATTTTATTTACGGGCAGATGAGTATTTATAGGACAACAATATTTATATCTTAAGTGGTGTTTTTATTGTGAAGTAATTTAGACACACACACTATAATGTCATAAATACTTTTCTTAATTAGACTTCTACAGTATTCTCTGGCTTGACTTTTGCTGAATAAATAGGAAACAAAATGACAGAGGACTTGGAATTACTATTACATCAACATCTTGGGGGTTTGTACTTTTGTGCTATGAACCCTTATTGTTGTTTGCTAAGCTCACCCCAACTGTTGAGTTAATGGGCTAATTTAAGGTAGATGGTATGGTTTAGACATCATATGCCCAAAGATTTAAGCATCCAAAAGAACAACATGGTAGACAAAGGACTATGAAGGGGCAACTCAAACCTTTTCCTGCAAGGAGGGCTGAGCTGGCCCAGAGTAATGCAATGCCAAACTATGAGATAAACATCAAAAACCTTTCCACAGCTAGATCTTTCCCACTAAAGTCAGATAGATGGATATATAGATAAATAAGCATCATTAGAAACAGTTAAATTTGAATAGTGGATAATGCATGATAAACTATCTGTTTCCCACATGCTGCTAAAATTTTCTTCCAAGCTGGATATTTTTCCGATATTATCTAGCAAGCCTTTTTCAAGAAAATGTGCAAAATACAGCTTTAATTTTTAATATGAATAAATGTGAAGAATAGAAAATCAATGATATCTGATAGGGAGAGATGCAAAAACTAAAATGATTGAAGAAAAAATACTTCCGACTTAACAAATACACTTTAAATTGAATTAGATTTAAAATGGTCTTACCTTATAGCACATGATCAGAAACAACTATTGTTTTCCCTCAATGACATATGACATTGTTTCCTGTTTTTATTGTAGGTTTATTGTAGGTGAGAATCCTTGATTTTCTGTTTGTTTGAATCAACACCTACACAGCGCACATATAATATAGATGCCATTATTTTAATGCAATGGTTTTGTGCCTAATGAGGGTTTTTTCTTCTATGGGTTATATATGATAGCCTTCAATATTTTAGAACAGAAAAAAATATATCAGAAAACATTGTAAATGAATAAAATGCAGCCATATTTTTGAAAGAAGGTCGTGATCAAAATCAACGAATAGCTTTGGTTTATTTATTAAACCAGTTGTAGATGAGTTGAAACCTAACATTGGTAGCTCACCAACGTAACTATGTTTAGGGTCAACTCTGATGGGTTAATCCTGTGAACAAAGGATCATTCCTTCTTCTTCTTCTTCTTCTTCTTCTTATTATTATTATTAGTAGTAGTAGTATCATTATTATTATTTTATATAGTATCCTTGTATGTGCAGAAAGTTCATTGTATGTCTGCTTTATTATATGTTTCTTTGGCACCATACTTGCTACAGGTAAGCACATTAGTTCTGGTTTCCATGTTTTAGTTTTGGTGTTCTGTTTTTTTGTTAAGGTTTAGTGTTAGAACTTGCCTGATGTGAAGAACCACAAAGAAGCAGCAAGCTCACATCTTATGGCCATATGACCAAAACTTTTACATATCAGTGTAAGGTCCCAGAGCTCGCCTGTATGTTTTGTTTGTATCTTCTTTAGTTTGCTTGTCATGCCTGCTGGTCATCTGGATCTTGCTGCTCATCTGTAGCATCAGACCTGGCCTGAATAGGAATCCTGCAAGTATGGCTTATTTATCTTTGTCTTAGCACTGGATGCCTACCACTGTATATATATACATCACACCAGACCTTCTATGGGTCTGTACACCGCAGTTAGGAAGCAGCAAAAATATATGACTATAGTTAATTATCGCTTGTTACATTCTATAACGCCAATAAAATGTAACATGGGGTAATTGACTGTTGAATAATATCTGAGGAAATCTTGGCTTAAGTGGTTATGTTAAGGAGAGAAAGAGTAAGGTGGGGTTTTAATGGTGCCAAAATAGACAAATGAATGACTGAACAAGAAATATTCCGAGGTTTTCATTCATTTCTTATTTCTTTCCTTGGGAGAGCCTCCTCATTTTGGGAGATTTGTATGAATGCACAAATTGGCAAGAATAGTAAAATCTAATCAGATTATTTGAAATACAGTCCTTGCAGTTTGGTCATAAGATTACAGATTGTTCTTCAGGACTTTGCTATTTAAATATTTCTGTTTCAATATCCACATAACATATTTTATTTATCAGTGTTACAGACTGTATTAAAACATAAAAAAGGTTTGGGGTTTTTTTAATCTCTGCATTCTAAGTTTATATATATGGAAACAGACCTTAAAACAAAGTACAATTTCAGGAGCAAGAATAGCAAATCTACAGTATTACTTAAATCTTGGAAACTGACAGAAATTGCAAGTTACCATGCTAAAGGCATCTACAAATATCCATTAAAATGGGCACGGAATTATTATTGCAGTTCTGTAGCGGGGTTTAAACTAGATTAAAATTGGAAATTTAATGACTGAGAATATTGTAAAAAATATTTAATTTGCATAAAATGGTCACCTTCAAATTGTCAACATTCATTCTCTATGAGCGCGGAATAAAAATTGCAACATTGTCTGCTGTGTTGCATAATAAAAGAAACAATTTAAAGTTATGTGACTTTGAACGTTATTAATTTCCGTGTAGCCATTTCACGGTGCTTGTTACCATCAAGTCTATAGGTGTTTTCTGCTAATACCTGAATGTAATACAGCCATGCAATTCCCTCTAAATGGTTTTTCAAACATTACCATTGCATACCATGTAATGATCAGTATGATTATTTCGCTTGCAGGCATTCTGTATTCAGAATGGCTAATTAGTTCTGTTTTTCCTCTTTAAAGCTTCATTTCTATCTGTTGTAAAAAATCACTCGTTTCAATCTATTATTTATTCTATATGTATATTACTCTACAGAAAGGCCCCTAACTGGATGCCGCGTGTTTTGTAACATTTCATTATGTTTTCTCCCCATGTCTTTCTGTGCCAGATATATAATTTCATTGTGAACACTCACCATGCCCTCTAGCTAATTAATAATAGCGCTCAGTTTTTAACAAAATTTGCAATTTCGTTAATTGGTACAAATGTCCCAAACAAAAGGAGGGATCCCCAAATAAATAAATGAAAATTAAGCAGAGAGTTCCAAAGTTTTGTTTGCATGTTGTTGATTTTGTGCTCTTACTCATGCTCTCTCACACTCACTTACAGTCACTTACACTGTCTTACACTTTCCCTCTCAACGTCTCCCTACCTTTTGCGCTGACCGCTTCCATGTTCCGTCTCAACTACTTTTGTCTTCTTTCGTCTGCTTCTCCCTGGCATCAGCTCAATTAATCAGGTCTCCCAGAGTGCTCCCGAGCGGAGCCAACGCTCACCCCCTCTCTCCTCGACTGGAGGAACGGGGGAGGCAGTCCCCATGGGACGCACCCTGGCATTTTTCAGGAGTACTCCAAGAGAACAGAATACTGTAGATGGATTCTCAAAGAAAGAGAAGTGGAAGCATATTGAGAGAGAGAGAGAGAGAGTGAGTGAGAGAAAGAGTGAGAGGCAGTAAATGAGAGTGCGAGAGAGTCTGTGAGATAGACTGACAGTCTGAGAGCGTGTGGGTGAGGACAACAAATTTCATTTCTGAATTGAACCTCCAGAAATTTCTTCCAAACCAAAAGGGCAGGAAACTAAATATGTTGTTAGTAAAGCATGAACCAAAAGTGAAATGAAAAATGTGTCTAAACGTTAAGCTCAGAGAGGTTTTTATGGTCCCATAACACCATATGGGGTGTTGTTTTACATTTTTAGTAATAATAACATTTTAAGAGCTTTCTAGAGCTTTGAAAATGATTTTGGTTCTTGGTTAAAAGCAAAGAAGCCATTTTAGGAGCTTTGTAAAGCCTTTTATTTATTTATTTTTTTATTTGCTGTTGCAGTTGTCTATTGATATGGATGACATCAAAGTCTTCTGATATACAATACCTGGTATATACCTCCACCAAAGTAGAGGAACATAAGGTATTTTCCTTAAAAGAAAATCAATTATATATGTCAATAAACAAATCCAGTCATTGCAAAGACTAGCAAAAAATTAAAGAAAAAATATTACCATTATGATTAATTGCACTTTAAAACTGATTAAATAAAAATGTTGGTAAAAACACAGTTCATGAAAATATGATTTAGCATAATCCTCCCATTAGAATGATTTTACGTTTACTATAACTAGTTAATAAATTTTGTTTTATAAAATGACAAATCATGTGTCTCTTCGGTGGCTAATGAGCAAGGGTTTCTGAATTCCAATTACTTTTTTTGCAAAGAAACATGTGAATAATGAGGATAGAAATTAGTAATTTGTAAGGAATTTGCTAGTTTTAGAAAGAATGTTTAGTGAAAAACCGGTTTAGCCATCATTTAAAGTTAATGATATGTATGCCATGTTATTGTAAATAATGTCTATAAAACACACTGACAGTCTCACAACAGATTTCAATGTGACTGGCCTAAAACCCTGAGAACAAAGTCCTTGCCTTTGTTTATTGTATATACTTACAAAAAGTAGTACTTTCCATCCCTTGAAAATTCTCATGAAATGAAAAAAAAAAGATGGAGAGTTTCCATCACTATTTAAGATACAGTATGTGTGTTATACAATTTCGTTTAGTAGGAGTCGGTAGAAACTGGAGAAGAGAATGTAGCTGCCCCTGTCTGGGGGTTATCTGTTTATGGATAAGTGTAGATTTCGATTGAAAATTTCTACGGTCGTGTCCAGAAATCCATCTTAAATTGAATTATAGTCTATAGCCAGCAGTATCCGATAATACAGGGTATTAAAGGGCTACAATCAAGGCCTTGAAGAAGCATTTGAATTAAAAAAATATATAAGTAGATATAAAACCAAAAGAATTACAAGAAAAATAATGAACATATGTTGTACTATGGCTAATGGATGTGGCTACATACAAACACACATCAGGGCATCTGCAAGATTCCAAAGGTAATTCAGCCAATTCTTACAGAGGAGATATCTCCTCAACTAGCTGCTAGACAGCCGCTGAACCATAAACATCAACTTGTGAATGGAAAATTATTCACAGAATAGAACCGCATGTTATATGGAACCAAACCATGTAACAGTCTTTGTATGCCAGCTAATCAAATGTATCCATTCCCGTATCCTGCTATACAAGTTATTTGGTTGAGATGGGCATGGTAAGGTTCATTGAATATTGCTCTGTCAATCCCACCTGTACTACTTTATGTTATAACCACAACTGTATGTATGGGCACTTGGTATTATTTGTCTCCTCTCCCTTTTTCTTTTCTGTACCCCTTTCATTTTTCAAAAATGGCAATAAAACGTATAATATACCGTATTTATCCGCGTATAACACGCACCGGCGTATAACACGCACCCTCCCCAGGACCGGAAGTGAGGGAGACGTCGCTGCAAATTGTGGAGCTCTAGGATTTATCGGCATATAACACGCAGGTAGGGTTTCAGCTTCGTATTTTGGTTTAAAAAGTGCGTGTTATACGCCTACAAATACGGTATATAAAAAACAGTCGGACAGGGGAGATGACATTCTTATTTCAGTTCTTCCCAACAGGTGGTGTTAAGATAAATTTACAAGTGGTAAGTGTGGTATTAATGCCTACATCTTATGGGCTCCATCAAATACACCACCATTGTCCCTGGAGACTGATTGGCACACCTGGCAAGTTTTGGGGTTTGATCCTAAATCTTCAGTTTTAGCCTTGTCCCATGGGTCAGTTTCTTATTTCTCCAGGCAGGAGAGTGACTTTTGTCCATGACCACTCCACACTCACTTAAATCTCACTCCTTAACTACTAAAGGGTGCCTGGGCACAGCCTTATACCTTCATGAATTACCTCCAAGTAGCCTGAGAAATAAGCGACCTAGGTTTTTTTCAACCAGGTGGGAAGAGGACTCTAGAGCTATGAGGAGATTGGGCATTTATATTGGGTGCTTGTCACTGATGGTAAGGTAGTTATTATCATGTAGATACGTGTATGTGAAATGTTATTCTGTCTGAATATTTTGGGGATGAATATATGCCCTTTATCCTAGTTTAGATGTAACCTGATTATGTTACAAAGAAAATTACTTTGGTTCATCATCTTATAAAATACCTTACAGTTTCTTTTAGCTCCTAATACAATACAGAAACAATACGGATGCAAATCATGTGCTCCTAACGCACCCACCATTCATTTTCAAAAACGCAAAGACAAAGAAAGACAAGGACTATTTTAAATCAAAATTGAAATTACTAACTGCTGTTTACCTCTGTTATTATGATCAAACTCAAAATGGAAATGCACACATCGGGAGTAAAAACAAAACAGCTTTAGATAAGAGCAGATGTAATAGTATTTTCTTCTTGGAAATGATTGCAAAACCTTTTGTCATAATTTGTAAATATCTTAGGCAGAGCTGTGATAAACTATTTTCGAAGGCATTTTTTTTTTCCAAGAGTTTTATGATTTATTTGATATTCCTATAAACAACAAAACTTTGCAATAGAATTGTGTGTATGTAGAGAGATAACAGAATATTGTAGATAAAAAGTGACAGTGAAAATGAAATATTTTGTGACAGAAATAAAAAATCTATATAGTTGCGTTTATACACAGAATATCTAATAAAAAATGAACACATTCGGCTTAACTATATTCCCTTTTTTTACTGAGGAAAATGAGCTAATACAATGATGTCCAAGAGAAGACTTTAGTTGAAGTTGATACCCTTTTTTGGGAAAATAAGGAAGAAATGTGAAACCACACTAGCTGTTGGCATATATTTCTCAGATGAAATAAAAATCTATGAAATAGGCCTCTAAGTTCTTGAATGTTTATTTGACTTTACGTCTTCTTTTCTATTCTAGCCCCATAATGGATTAACATCAACTAAAGACTCCATTGTTTGCTGTGGCAGTAGCAACCTCTGGCTATACGAAAATACCTTACTTATATTCATTAGAGTCACACTATCTATTACAAAGCAGGAGATGTTCTGCGTTTAGTTGTAAAGACCATTGAAAGTGCCTCATCACAAGTAAAATGAATACATACCTAGGTACTGCTCCTTAGGAAGAGTCAAGTGACTTGGTCAAAAACATTCACTATACAAAACCTCCTAAACAAAAAGATTCTGGAGAAGTCAAACAAATCAAGTGTCTTCCAATCCATAGTTTATTAACTATACCCACCAACCTTGCCAGATCAATGTGTAATTGTCTCCTCAACAGCTCCCAACATGTCCTCCATTCCAACCTGTTGAGGATGTTTGGTGTCGCATAAATTTCTATTCGCTAGTGAGTTTTTATCTGTCCCCTTAAGTATATTTTATACCATTAGGTTTAATTTGCATTTGGGTTTTAGTTGGCAGATGACTCCGCACCTTCTGGCTCACATAATCTTCTTATGGATGTAAAAGTTATTTTATAGTACATTCAAATTTGTTGTCACAGTATAACAGTCCAATAAAATCAGAGTGATAAACTCAGTGTTATAATTTCAGAAACATGTCAAAAAATATATGTGAGTTGTGTGGGCACTCTTTTTACAAATTGATTTATTTATATATATCACTTAAAATAAACAAAGTGTACAAAACATGAGGGTGGGCATAAGAATAATGAATATAAGGAGGTATGGTCAGATGTTTTTTTCTTTTTTTCTTATACAAATTCTCCAGATTGTATGTGGGAAAAACAAAGAAGAATGGAAGAGAAAAAGGGAAGAGACCAGATGTTAATGTGGTAATATTGCGTCACTATATCACGTCTACGCGTTTCACTCAAACGAAACATATACCACTTATAACCAATACCATAATTCAAAGTCTGAATTGAGACCATATGGAAATAAACAATTCAAAGTAAAAATCAATTTCATCTGTGTTTGTCCCTAAATCTTTAGTGACATTTGTGGTAGGTATTGCCTATCAAGTTCCATTTAGTCACTCCTACCTAAACCCCTCCAGTAATAAAGACAAAAGATCATAATTAATATTTGTGACACAACCTATAAATTCATTAAATCATGGGAAACTTGCTATGTAACCCCCGCCACCTCAGCCACACCTCCTGGTGACCAACTGTACAGGCAATGCCAACATTAACCCCTTAGGTTACTAACATTTAAACCAAACTTAGCCCCACTCAAGGAACTCTACCACAGTACCAGGTTTTTGCATATGCCGTATCCCCACCAGCAGCTGGACCGATATTTTCACCTTCACTTGGGACCCATATCGCAAGAAACAACCAAGCCAGGCCAGACTTGACTGCCATGGTTACCAATTCTCCAATAACCAAAACAAATTAAACTGATTTGAAGATAGAAATCCCCAACCACCGCCACCCTAAAACCTAGGAGCCTAGCCATTCTAAAAATAGGGAGGATGGGTATGCTCAATACATTTCTTAAAGAGAAAAATCTTAATTTTCCCCCTTTAAATCACCTATAAAGGGTCCAGTGACAAGGGACAATTTTTCCTCCCACTTTCACCCATACCTACAGCCCTTTCATTGGGTGACCCTACTTTCACCCCAGCCTAAGATAACCCTGTCGGCCCTCCATAGGCTGACCCTAAGCTCATCCCAAGTCTAGCCTGACCTAATCGGCCCACTAATTGGCTGACCCCTTTATCACCCTAAATCTAAACCTGGTCATGCCGCAATTCCCTTAATTTGGAGTTAGGATTAGGTCAGAGTTCACTTTCTAGTTATAGTTTAAACTTTACCATATTTACCATAATTCAAAATTATGTCAGACCACCTACAGCTAAGTAATAATAAAACAAATAATTTCCATATAGAAGGGCTTCTTTTTTCTGTGTGCACCTTTTATATAAAGTGTTGGTTGACTCTGTGTGATTCTGTTTAATTATGAAAGTAAATGAATATTACTATCATGTGCTTGTGTGCCTTTGACATATTGTACAACAAACAAGAGTCAAACTAGCATTAGAAACATCAGGTAGAACAAAGCCGTAAGGCTGCAAGGATGAATAAGATGTTGTGACTGCTTGAAGTTAGCAATAAAATGCTAATTACGTTATTTTTTTTTACAGTGGCAAGTAGCATAATACCACATTAACCGCCAAGTACTTTATTCTTCCCCAGTGAGCCACAATTGTTTTTTTCTTGTTTAACTAAACAATGAATGTTGTGCAATGTGGTCATTAACAAAATTATATTTAAGCTTAAAATAAATAAAGTTGTCTTTGATTTGAATCTGTCTTTCAAACGTTATAGAAAATATGGTTATTAAAGGTTTGTTGACATCAGATAGGCTGAGAAAAGTACAAATTGTATTCTGTAGAATATAGACGACAGGCATAGTGTTCATGTAACAGGTTCACCAAGAGAGCTGAAGTAACTCCCAGAGATCACCCTCATGTATCCTCCGGTTGTCCCCGAAATCAATTCCAGCACCAGTAAGCGAGCACACGTTGGAACCCTGCTATGTGTACCCAATAAGTAGACACAACTACCTTGACTTGAGTACCGCAAGAATGAACATTTCATTATTGTAAAACATAGTTTCATATATCCACAGAACTGCGTTAACATAGATAAACAGATACACGTATACAACCCAACCTTTAATTCCCCTGGCAGCAATCCTATAGATGGGATTAATTTAAACTATTGAGTTCCTACCTGTGCTATCTTTGTTTGACAGCCAGGCTGGAGCCATCTCTGAGTACCTTGGCGGCCCTGTCATTCTGTTACAGTTCACTTTGCAATGCTTACCCAGCCAAAGGCAGCCATATTTGGTTGATATGCATGTTTATTCCTTCCTATTAATCTGTGCCACTAATTTGGTGGAAGGAGATGATAGAGAAAAAAGAGACCCAAACACAAATACTATTAATACTAATTATTACCCCATAAAAAGACCACAAAGGAAGACAATCCAATGTTAGCGCATAAGCTACATATATGACGATTTTCTCACTATGTTTCAGACCTGGCAAGAAATACTCAAAAGTTAAGCGATCAATAACATAAAACAATCTATTTTGACATTCGCTGAGGAATCAATCTTCTCTTAGATGTGCATGTTAGTTTGAGGAATTTGAGTTAGATTTGGTGGAGATCATGATAACATGCTTCTGTGTACCAGACATCATTATGTGGCTTGTACATAAAAGATTAACCAATTTGTTCAAGAATGGAAAAAATTAATATTGGCCTACAAGTTAATTTTAGAAGGGTGGGAACTTTTGAAGGACGAGATATAATACGGCACAAACCCTGACTGCCAGGATAGGAACACAGCATGAGAATCCTGTAGTTAACCAACCACAACATTTCTAAACAGCAGTTAATGGGCACGATCACGTAAACAGATACTTACATTGACATTCATGTATTACTAAAGATATAAAAGTGGGCCGCTTCCAGCAATGACGAGACACGGATCAGTGTATGATGTCTGGCGTTAGCCCTGCAGCCCGTCTCGCTCTGTGAAGGAGTGTTTTAGCTTCGAGGGTCCCAGTGCAGGAAGGGACGTAAGTATTATCTGTTCCATCCTTCTTTCATTGCTGACTATTATGCATGGTTAACACATGATTTGCATAATTACATCCTTTGAGCAAAAGTATCACCTCTATATCATTGAACCTGTTAACCCCTGCCTGTCCACACAGGTATGTGCAGTCCTGGCTTAAAACAGTGCTCTACCCAAAAAGCCTTAATGCTTTTGGAAACCATTACAAAGCAACATGTTAGTATCCATGTAAGAAGGCCAATCTGTAGCTTCAGATCAAAGGATGTTTAATGCACAATTATTCATTAACCATATGATTAAAGCCAACTTTACCCTTCCATATAGCAAAATGTGGCTTTTTGTTTAAGAATCATCACACTAGGATTCTGTACCAGTGACACAGATGAAATATTGCTGGGTTCATCACTAAACCCAACTGCCATTGGAAAATGCCATTGGGATCATGTCAAGAGGCAGGCACCGGCAATACAAAACTACAATTACTTCACATTCGTATTTCAACAGTATATTCTTATTTCATATAATTGAATGACAGTCATTCAATAAAGCAAAGGTGCAACAAAAGACAAGAAAAAAAGGGGAGGATTGTCAAGGATTTTCTGTTTTATCCATTCAGGTTTGGCATGTAGTTAATCAGTTGCTTTATATTCTGTTGTTTACGAAGTTTCAATTAGATGATAATTTAATAATTCATTCTTATAAATGTCCAAATAATAGGATTGTAGTGGCTCACCTGTTGAAAGTTTTATGAATGGTATCATACGAATGGTGCACAAAGCTCCCACCAGTGCCCAACAGGTAAAATAATAATGCCAAATGAATTATTTGACAGTTTTATAAACAGAAACACAGTTTATTCAATCACGGTAAAATGTATAAGATTTGTAATTTTCCACATAAAAACTCATTGCAATTTTTATCAGAAGTTGAGAATATTTTCTTTAAAGTGTTAACATTTTAGTACATTTATCAACATGAACAACACGATCAATAATAAGATGATCTTTGAGCTTAAATAGATAGCAGTTTAAGTTTTATAATAGTGTTTTGTAAATTCCCAAGACTTTAAGTGAAAGAAAGGCATCTAACCGACAATTGAAAGCCATTTTTAAACCAATTGCTCTTTTTGCAAAGTTTGAGGGACTTTTGATGTCTATCATGATAATGTATTACTAATGAAGTAGTTTAAGAAGTTATAATTAAAAACATTTTCTAGAGAATTAACACAGAATCATCCATACCAAACACACCTATGTATTTTTACGTGTATCTGCTCCTTGTATATTGTTCTGAATTGATGGTTTCTTACCATTAAGGTGACCCTTTTACAATCATTTTCTTTTAGAAAATAAAATTACTACCTCTCTTCTACAGCTTTTCTCTAAATCATCCACAGTTTCTAAAGAATGATTGGGATAAAATAGTAGGTATTAAGGCATCAAATCCTGTTTTTAGATTGAACTAAATTTGTGTTTTAATAAAGGTGCCCATTTATACTATACTTTATATTACTCTTGCTCAGCATCTAAATCCAGGATATGACTAAAATAGAAAATTGTTTTCCTTGCCATTCCTGGTGGCACATAGCAGAGATCGTTCCACTTAACAGGTAGGGCAGGAGCAACAAATGAAAGGTTAACCCTCGCCCTAATTCCCCAGTGTTGTTCCTGCCCTACCCAAGTAAGACCCTGTTACATCAGCTTCCATTTTTTTGTTTTCTTAAGACTCTGGGGGATCCTGGTCTCCTGTCACTCTAACATGTCTCTGGACAGGCATGGGTGTTACAGGGAGGTGGTTTGGGTCCTGGAGGGAACATTCTACCACCTCCCTAGGGTATTCAAAGGTCTCTGGGCAGACCTCAATGAGCCCCATAGCCCTTTGGAGGGCCCCCTGGGATATCGCCTACTGGCAAGGCAAGCTTCTGGGGCTCGCCAGGCCATGACTGCAGGAGCCTCTGTTGCCTCCTCTTACTGTATGATGTTAAAGGGTCTCTGCTGGTCATAGATGCAATGCGTCACTTCTGGTGGCTATTTTGGACAAATGCCCTCTTCAAGTACCAGTCGTCCTTTGGTGCCCAAAAATGGCAATTTCTGATACCTGCAGACTCCTTTTATGTCCCTGATGGTGGTAGATGGCGGAGAGTGGCTCCTGGCATCACTTGCGGTCGCTGGTATTTAAAATTTCTAACTAGTGCCTTATAATGCTGGTAAGAGATTCCTGCCTTGGTTTCAAAAAGCATTTGCTGCCTGTTTGCCTGTTTTTGTCTGGGATACACTTTACTGTCTTCCGACAAGTAGGTCTTATTCAATGTTGAATAATTTTTATTAGAGATCTAATGTGTGTTTTTATGGTTCTTGCAGAATGACTGATGACAGAGGCTCCAAACCACCTCCAGAGGAAGCACTCTTAGAAAACCCACAAGTCAAAAGTTCTCATGGCTCAAATTTGTTCCTGGGCAAAAGCAAGTCTTCTGGACCTCGCTGCTGTTCACAGCAGCACAGAAGGTGAAAATCCTCTGGGTTTAGACGCCTTGAGCCAGATTTGGAATTATTCCCTGGCATATGCCTTTCCTCCTCTTCCCCTCATCTCCAGAGGGAAATCAAGAAAATAAGAGAGGAACATGCCAGAGTCATTCTGGTTGTACTGTATTGGCCAAAAAGGGTTTGGTTTACAGAATGTCTGAAACTAGCGCAGGATCGTCTGCTACATCTTCCAGTGAGAGCAGATCTTCTCCGACAGAGGCCAATTCATCATCCAGATCTGAGCACTTGGAAGTTATCAGCCTGGTTTCAAAAGGCAAAACCTAGAAGGAAAGGCCTGACTATGGCAGTCATTAACACTGTCCTGGCCAGCACGAAAAAAGTGTCATCCTTAAAATAACAAGACTTGGAAGTGTTATTCCACCCTCCCTCAATTAAGAACAGAGGGGGACAGCTATTGCTAATTGATATAATTTGCATATATAAAAATTAAATTCACAACACAATACACAAATATATACATTTATAAAGTCACCGACCAGTTGAACTCCCTAGATTATTTTTAGTTGTTTAAGTTCACAGCTCCAGGATTCAAAAGGACTCACTGCGGAGCAGCCTCTGTACTCTAGGGATACTCTAGGGGGAATAGTCATAGAATCGTAATGTGGCTGGAGAACCATGACCAGCATTGTGATCAGTGGCATTGCTAGGTCTCTAAAAGATAAGAGGATAGAGCCTATCACAGATTTGATAGCAGTGGAGTCCACTTTGGGAGTGGCCACTGCACACACTACACATATACATACATATATACACACACATACACACACACAAATATTTGCAAAACATTATTAACTTAACAACCTCTGTGAAATATGCAGCCAAGTCTCCTCGTTTAGACATCCCATTTTTAATTAAAAGGACTTGCCCCAGCACCCAGATTGCACCCACGTGATTAGACACAACACCCAGATTGCACCCACGGGACTGGACACACCACCCAGATTGCACCCACGGGACTGGACACAGCACCCAGATTGCACCCGCAGGAATTGCCCATATTGCATCCGCAGGACCTTCCCCCGGACCTCGATTTGATCCACAGTGGTGTCCTCTCAGAGTCTCCGGTCTCCTCTCAGTCTGGCTCAGGGTCACACTTTAATCATTCTATATCGTTTAGGCCAAAAACAAATACCCCTTACAAATGCCTGCCCATAAAAACACACACATTACCTTTTGGAGGTATAGGGAGCCAAGAATTATGAGTAGAAACCCGTCTAAGGTCACTGGGAACTAAAACATTTCTTAAATTTGGAAGGTGTTAATATGCCATACTTGGTTTATTAGAGAGGTATTTTTTTAATTCTAGTCTCTTTATGAAATAAGTACCAATGTTTAGATAAAATTGATCTAATCTGACCTGAAGTAACAGAGTACACTTCACTTCACTGACACTTCACTTTTTCTTTTACTTCCTAATGAGCTTTTTTTTAAAAACATATGATCACGATATCTCATTTGAATACATATGTCCAGCAAATAATTGTTTGCCAATTAAATGATTAGTGCATAAATTCTGGACCCTTTGTTTTTTTACTTCTGGTGATGTTTTGAAGCATAATAGGAGAGATGACAGGAGGAAAAATGCAACAATGAATTCACTGCCATGGTTTTGTGATAATGTCTTGATGAAAAAACGCTTTCTGACCTATATATCACAATATCCAAAAACTCTGGGGCATATTTGATGTAAAGTTCAAGCCACCAATTCTTTCAGTGACATATCTATGAAACTCATCTATGAAGCTATGCCACTCTGCAGAAGAAAAGTATCGTGGGAGGCATAGATCACCAATGACTCATAATGACCATCATTTACATTTGCAACATTAGGTGCCATTGCTGCACCCATGGCTATACCACTTGTCTGTATGAAATATCGGTCACCAAAATTTAAAATTATTAGAGCAAAAATCAGCAGTTGAAAAAGGTTTCTGAGTAGAAAGACCATAAAGGAGTAACGGAGTCTCAGACCATATTTTGGCAATAATAGATGCAGCTCTGTTATGTGTTATATTAGTATAGAATGCATAGTAGTGTTGCTGAGTTTTTTAAGCCTATACTAGATTACTATTCCAATTATTGTGTGATAATACAAGGTGCTCCGTGGAGATCATTTTCAACATAAAACAAGACCCGGAGCCGAATAAGGTTTGTAGATTTTACAAAAAAACCCCAAAAAACTAAATGGCCAACGTCTTAGTTTCTATGTTAAAAGAAAAGCAACTCCATAGCCTACAAATAATCACCAACACATTGAAATATTTTAGTATAATTAGCATTATCTAATTAATTTCCTATAGAAAATGTATCTCCCTTCTCATCACCCACCCTTGCAGAGGCTAACTGAATCACTCAACAATAAACATTGGGGTCAATTCAATGACCTGACTAAACCTTAATTGGCAACAATGATTAAAAACACAGTTGCAGTTCAATGGCCTGTTTAAACCTCACAGAACAATTGTACATTCTACGGCACAAACTAATGGAAAATGCTACGCTGATAACATAGAAAATCCTGCCCTGAAATTGATTCAATGGGATGTGCAGCATGTCCAAGCACCTAAAATGGATACATTTCTGCCTGTAGTTTTCATCGACTCTTTTGTCTAACCTCCACTATATCTGACTACCGTATTTACTCGATTATAAGACGACCCCCCAGCTGCGGGGGATCTGGATCTTAGTCATCTCATAGTCAGACCTATTTGAGGTCTAATTATAAGACGACTCCGATTTGCTCTGAAAAAAACCTTGTCTTATAATCGAGCAAATACGGTAATGCCTTCTTGTCTAAATATAGTTTGTACACCCTAAACATGCATAGTCCAGTCAAAATAAACTTTACAAAGGATGTTAAAAAGTTTCAGTGTTACACGTTATGCACCACAAGATATCAACCACATTAAACTGCTGCACTACATACACATTACTAAGCGTGCTCACTCATAAGTACAATCACGCTGTTCAAAAAGTTTTAATTAAATGTGTATTATGTTGAAAGAAAAATGTGGTGTTTGTTAACAAAAAATTTGTCTGACATTTTGTACACAAGTCTAATAGTTACACAAACTAACATACTTACACACATTACCATACTTATATAAAGACATAGAGGTGTCTCTATTTTGACATTTGCTGGAAAGGTATCACCAAGCATCAATGAAACTGTCAATATCTGTGAATCTGAACCCATATCAGAATCACGGAGCATTATAGTAATTTTTGAGATTATTCTAATCCCAAAGCAAATACAAACACTTGAATCGGAATTACCATTTCCTGTCTTGTCAGACATGTTTCAGTGTTTTATTAATTGAGGACACATTTCCTGCTGTAAAGACTCTTATTCAGTCCTTATAACCTATCTTGGATCTAAGATACGTTTTCCTATCCCCATACCTGGAAACCTTTTGTCTCCGGCTGCCTGGAGCTCCCCTTTGTGGTATGTAGGTAGGATGTCCCGCTGACATCAGAGGCCCAAAGAAGAGGCACATCACCTGAAGTCGCCAGTCAAAACCCAGAGAGTTCCCAGGTATGCCTATCCCATGCATGCTTAAAGGCAGTTCCATTTATCTACCACCCTTAGTTTTAGCCTTGAGTTCCCTATTTCCTGATAATTTTATCCTGCATTCACCATTTTAGTAGCCCTCATCTGGACTAGTTTCAATATGTCAATATCCATCTTGAGATGGGGTCTCTAGAACTGTACATAATAATTTAGGTGAGGTCTGACTAGATATCTGTAAAGTAACATAACCACCTCGCTCGTCCGTCTACCAATGCCTCTTGCTATACAACCACCATGCTTGTTTTTTTTTCTGATGCTGTATTGCATTCCCTGCTTACCTTTAAATACTCAAAAATAATTATTTCCTAGTCCCTCTAGCCACTGACAGAACCTTGCCCCCAATGCTAATTCTACCTTGAGATTTGTAGATCAAAAGTGCAGGGACATAAGGGTCAACTTTTGTAATGCATAATAATAGGGCCAGATTCGCGATGATGTGGTGGCTTTGGCAGCAGCCTCCTGATGACGTAATTGTGGCTGACGACAGGATGTCTGTGGCCACATGCTGTTTTTGTAGTTCACATAGCCTGCTGCTGGGCATATCCAGTTGGTGGCCGCACACTTAATCTGCTGCTGGAGTGGCAGATCTGCTGGAGTGGCAGATCTGGTGAACAAGTCGGCCAGCACCTCTCTGGGGCAATGCCCGGTGTGTCAGAAGGCCAGTCCGAGCTTTGAGAATAAAGCCCCTTGATGTTAAAAAGAGCATTGTGATAATCTGTTGCCGCTGTTGCCTTCACTGTGCAAGCAAACAGTATAAAACAATTATTATAGTCTTTTCAGGAAGGTCTTAGGTCCTAAAATGAGAAGCCACCACAAGGCTGAGTCTATTCATAAAGAATTTTGTGGTCACTATTACCAAGTAAAACTTTTTTCCCAATCAGTTAGCCAAAGCAAAGTATTTTTTGAATTATGTAGTAATCCATCCTTTAGTGATATGCTTACCATAAAATGTTCCTTCATTTTGCTCAGTAAATTATGTTGTCATTTTTTCCTTACATCAACTGCTAAATTCTAAAGGGAGACCTAAAACCGACCAGTTCTTGCATGAAAATATAAAGTCACAGAGCCATTTTTTTAAAACATGAAATCAACAACTGATATTACATGGCCATATTATGAATTATATTTGGAATTTCTTGTAACTCCTATTTGACCTGCACCATCAAACGATGAAGTATATTTTTCACTTTGTTACATAGGGTTTTCTGTTAAACTTTCTTCCAGAGGCTGCATCAGTGCTCTCCAATTATTTAATAGATTCTGCGGGTAGCTATATTCATTTTAAGATAGCTCTCTAGTTCCTATACAGTGTACACCAATCACATATAATGACAGCCTAACAATTGAAAACCATTTTATAGCAAGCCCACAGTTCAGAAATTGGCCAGTCAGAAACCGATCTCATATTGCTTTTTTCTTTGTTTTTTTTCCTAGCATGTGGACAGATTTACTTGAGGAAATGTACCTTGCTGTCCATTTGATTTCTTATATGTTGCTACTAATAGCTGCTGAGCCACACATTCACGTAGCTGTAGGTATGTGAGATTAGAATTTAGATTAACCTTTAGCAATCCTGGAGGGTTTTCTGTACGAAGTGTGTGCCTCATGGTTTCAGTTCACATTTGTGATGGAATATTGGTGCATTAAATGGCACTGAATCAAACAGATCTGATGGTGGGTGGCAATGATGGTGAGATGCTGCCAATTCCAGTAGTTAATTAAACATAATGGGGATTTCAATAATTTATTTACCAAGGGAGCTCCCCTAAGCCTGACCTAGGCCAGAGCCCCCAGCCACCCCCTACTATTTGCAGGGACATGACGTGATATCCCAGTGCTTCTTGACGTTAATTATGCTTTGGCCAATTCATATAACCAAAACCTCTCATTTATATTATGTTTATATATTTGTTGCCAACTTTATTAGGGTAAGAAGCGCAGCCAGTTTTTGTTTTTTGTATACATTGTACAGCCAATACACTGTTTTTGCAGCATGCTTACACCTGTTTGGTAGGCCTCGTATTATACATTTGTATTATTTGAGCCTGTGACTAGCTTAGCGCACCAACATTTTTTCTTTTCCCTGTTTGCACATATTTGAGGTTGTTGGCTCCTCATCAATCTGGTTGCAGCTTGCTGTCCAGGGGTTAATAGGGAGGAGGTTTAATTGCACCTCCCCCAACACATTAATAAGGTTTTGGTAGCCGTATAAACTGCTTTGTGTGCCCACTATGTAGGAGGTGAGAGTAGGTTCTCACCCTATTGAGAGTGTGCCTTGACGTGGCGGGTGAGCTTAATTATGCTTTGGCCAATTCATATAACCAAAACCTCTCATTTATATTATGTTTATATTTTTGTTGCCAACTTTATTAGGGTAAGAAGCGCAGACAGTTTTTGTTTTTTGTATACATTGTACAGCCAATACACTGTTTTTGCAGCATGCTTACACCTGTTTGGTAGGCCTCGTATTATACATTTGTATTATTTGAGCCTGTGACTAGCTTAGCGCACCAACATTTTTTCTTTTCCCCGTAAAGACAGTTAAAGCAGTGTATGGATGCCGTGCTAGCTTGGGCACAAGGATCTCCCTTGTAACTAACCCATTCAGCAACTGCCGACCCTGGAGGCCAAGAAGAGCATCTGCTGCCCACCCTGATGTGGCTTAGGCCTAGTTGGCTTTATCCTAAATATGTCTCTGGGGATAATCTTCATGGTATCTTCCAGCTCCCCTTGCAATGCCATCATGCACATTTCACCAATTATTTCACCTTGATTTTTTTTTTACTTATTCCCTGCATTAAAGCAACCATGCTTTATTTAGTGATTCCAGGACAATTTCAGCAAAATAAGAAAGCACTCTTATTTTTTTTAGTCCTTTTTTATTTCTGTATGTGGTATACTGAAATAGTCAGTTGTTTAGTAAAGTAAGTAGTTTTGTTAGTTAACCCCTTAATGACAAAGCCAGTACATGTACAGGCTCAAAATGCATTGTTTTCAATGGGTTTAGGAAGCGCCCATTGTCCTTAAGGGGTTAAAGTGGAAGAGCAGAGTTTTGCATGAGTGCCCCATGCATACAGTAAATCTATTGTTCGCTACACCTGTCGCCTTTCCTAGCCCGATTTTGGATACTAAGGCCAAATTATTTCAGAAGCACCATCTGTGAATCCAGGGTATGGTTGTAAATACAGACATATTTAGGTGTTTTGGGACAATCCATGGCTTTGATGCCATTTGTGACGTAAATATTTACGTCAATACTTCACATCCCACAGGATGCTATTATGTGCTGTTTGCATTTTGTTTTTTCCCCATCCTCTCGAGTAGCCAATTAATAACTAAATCGTCAGACAGTGGCGCAGATACATAGCTGCAGCTTCTCCTTTAGTTAAGTACTTTTTAAAAAACTTTTAGAAGAATGCATATTAAAGTACTTTGGCATATTAAATTGTCCCTTTGAAACCAATTAAGCTTTAGATAGGTCACTGAAATAAGCCAGTTGTTAGTGGGGCCAAAAGTATATATATACATATATATATATATATATAAATCAAATACTTTATAAAACAAAACAAAATAATATTAATAAAACATTTTAATACACAGAATACTAATTATAAAATATTTCCAGAAATACATATTATATATATATATATAATTTAAAATGAAATAACCCTCAATTATACTAGAAACAATGAATTTATTGATGACCCAGTGATATTGAGTGTTTAGGACCAGGTACTATTTTTATGTAACGATAGGTCAGCTTGAAGTAAACCTTTATTTTGCTAGCTGAAAAATTTGCATTTTGTGTTTTGCTTTATCAAGGCAATTACTGTTTGATCCACTATAAAAAATGAAACAGACGTTCTAATCAAATAATAACTGAGCAGCAGTATGTCTGTTAGCTAATGAGCGAGGTAGCAACATAGCAGCAAGTATGAAACAGGTAGCAACAAAGTCAACTGTTGATAATTGCAGTTTTAAAACCTGGAACACATGAAAAACATTTACAGGGACATTTTATTCCACATATAAGATTAAGCAGATCTTAACTATTTTCCAGGGTTTCTATTTCTAATTTTGGGCAATTACTATAGAGTATGTTCATATTAAGCGGCCCTGGCACGGCCTTAGGGTATATTTTTATATTCGTGTATATGTGACGGCATGTATCCTGTAAACTACCGCACACTGTGGCAGTATCGGTAAGGACGCAGCCCTACTTGCCACTGGCCCACCAGACATCTGTCCGATGTGCCAGATCGCCAGTCTGGGCCTGGGTATGTTTTTAAAATAAATTAAGTATTTCTAGCCAACTAGAAATGTGTTTTGTGATATATGTACATATTTGGGAGCAGCTCAGGGATGTCTACTTAAGGCTCTCTGTCTGCTAGGAGAGTGAGGTCGGACTAGCCACACACGGGTTGAGACTATGTTGAGATATCCTTAAATTGGCCGGGAGAATGAGGGGATGTGGGCAGTGGTGAGTATGGCTAAGAATGGCTCCTCTGCTCAGAAAAAAGAATGTGACCTGGAGACCTAGGAAAGCAGGGCTTCACGTGGAGACTCTGGATCAAACCCATAGAGTCCTCAGGTATGTATAGGTGTTAGGAGATACATTTAGATGTATTTGGATATGGGAAGCCATTTAGAATTTTTATTTCTTAAAAACATGGAAGTCATTATATAGAGTTTGACGGCATATAGGAACCATTTGTCCCATCTAGTCTGCCTGTTGTTCCTGATGTAATCACCAAAGCCTTACTCAGTTCTTGGTCTGGTCATAGATTCAGCATTTGTAAATCTTACAAAGTTCTGATAAATAAACAGTACAAAGAAATATATTCAACAAAATGGTTACAGGTCAGAATAAGATATAGGATTATAGTTTATTTTTCCTGAAGAACTGGACTGTATGTTATAAAATGCTCTTTCCTTAGGGGGATTATAAAAATAATTAAAACTGTTGGATTATGTGTAGGTTTGAATTATATTAATATACCCACACTACGGGTGCAATTTATAAACAAATATGTAGAGTTATAATTTAAGTATGTTCTTGAAGTCATTATACTTTTTATCAGCTAAATCATCAGAGTGAGGAAAAGATGTGAGATATGGGAAAATGTTGAAGTCATCAATATTTTCCTCGAAAATAAATCAGTAGAGAAAATATCAATTTAACTTGCTCTATCTCCTACCAACAACTTTAAGCTATAACAGCTATAGCTGACTTTATTGACAGAAAGACTGATGATTTTAATTATTGTTTCCAGCCACTAGATCTGTGGGACTGTATAATAATTTTCAGTGGCTTATTTCATTTATACAGAAATGTCACTGTCACTTATTATACTGAAAGATGGATGGATGGTCCAATGAACAATTTGTAAAACAAATGGTGTCAAAGCAGCTGATCTTTCTTTTGTCTGACATCTATTAATATAAGCAGCAGAACATACTGTTTCTGAAGTTTAGAGATGTTTGGTAGTTAGATTATCAGGTATCTGCTCTGCGAACGCCTTGTCTGCATTGTACATTTCACATGTGTGAATACATAAAAATAACAACATTTTGTCAATTTTTATGTTAAGTAGCTGTTTCCAATAATGTCTTTGTGAGTTTATGAGAGGTACAAAGTATGTGGACCTCAAATTCCTTTGGTAGACTACTAGCCTTTACATATTAGATTTGTACTGGAGAATTACCTTTTGGCTATTCATGAATGTATGTATCATGAATGTATTAAAGGCACAGTAATGATCACAGAACATTGAAAGAACATGGAGGGTATACTTGCAATGTATCTGAAATTAAGGCTTCAGGTAGTTTCAAACAGCTATGACATAATTGTTTACTAAAACAACTGTCCAAATACTTTAGTAAGACAGGCTGGTTATAATAATGACTGCATCGATGAAATATCAATAAGTCTGGAATTCATTGGTACCATGAAAAGAAAATGGTGACAGCTTGACTGCTCCCTCTGTGATACATCATCTGACTTTTATGTTCCCTTCAGCATACCAAGACATTTTTGACAATGCCGTGCTTCCAACTTTGTGGGAACAGTTTGGGGAAGGCCCTTTTCTATTCCAGCATGACTGTGTCCCAGTACAAAAGCAAGGTCCATAAAGACATGGTTGGATGAGTGTGGCGTGGAAGAACTTGACTGGCCTACACAGAGCCCTTACCTCAATCCCATCGAATATCCTTGGGATGAACTGGAACAGAGATTGCTAGCCAGGCCTTCCCATCCAACATCAGTCCCTGACCTCACAAATGCTCTACTGGATGAATGTGCAAAAATTCGCACAGGAACACTCAAAAATCTTGGCGTAATGGTCAGGTCCCAATACTTTTGTCCATATAGTGTATGAAGCTCTATTGTTTTGATAACATCATGTTATTAACATGGATACAATGATGAGTTGAAGGTAAAAGTGCATCACAGAATCCCCCCTATTGTACTTATTTTTTTTATTTAAAAAATTCACTCTTTAGCTTTAAGCAAACATATCATATGACGTAACAAGGAAGGGATTCTTTACAGTGAGGACAATAAAGGTATGGAATTCACTTCCAATGGAGGTGGTGTTATCCAATACATTAGATACCTTCAAAAGGGGCCTCGATATTTTCTTAGAAAGGCATAACATACAGGGATATAAATAGAATAACATTAATATTTTAGAGCTTCTTGATCCAAGGAGAAATCCGATTGCCTCTTGGAGTCAAGAAGGTATTTTTTCCCCTGATGGCAGAATTTGAAGTAGGTTAATTAGGGTGTTTTGCCTTCTTTTGGATCAAGAATAGGAAGGTTAGGTAGAAGGGTTGAACTTGATGGACTTAGGTCTTTTTTCAACCTTATGAACTATGTAACTATGTAATATGTACTTGCCTGAGGGAGCTTAGTATCAAAGTTGTTAAGGCATAATGAATAGGTTCCAAAATAGTTTTTATGAAGAACAAACCATGGTCACCATGTTAAAGTTAAGGGGGTTGGCATGTGGCCCATCAGCAGAAGCATTTGATACAATGAATAAATGAAAAGAGATTGGTTTATGGAACCTACATACAGTACAGTAGTCAGTAGAGATTCTCATACTGTATGAAAGCTGTTGAATTCACAATTCTGAAATGTGTTTATAAATAATCCTACCGGGGCACTTAATAAAAGAAATAAGCATTAATTCTCTTTTGACAAATGGCAAAATGTGTAAGTGACACATTATATTTCACATACATATATGTAGAATCATGCATTTCAAGAATTATTCTCGTTAAAAATGAAATGTTTGTTATGTTAGGAATAGTCTAAATGAGATAAACTGGGGGATAATGGTACTCAGTAGAATCTGGAGCATTTTCCAGTGTGAACCCATAGGGTCCAGGTCATGAAAACATTTCTTTTATGAAAAAGAAGCATTTAATACCAAGGGAGAACACAATTTGGCATCTTGATAAATTAAATATGAATATTTAACATGCAATTTTGGGCATCATTCTTCAAAAAGAATCTAGTTATAAAGATAACTAGTTATGTAGAGGAATCTAGTTATAAAGATTAAGATTATAAAGAAATACAGAACAAACCAGGTTTCCTCGCCCTAGAAATGAGACACTAATGCTGGAATATGATAATTTGATACAATTTGATATGTATTTATATTTTATTTCTAAAAATGACCTCACTGCTCAGATGCTGGAGTACCAGAGGGTTTAAGTTGTTCACCAACATTGCCATATTGCCTCATATGGGAATCATACAAGTGCTTGTGTTATTCCAAGCCCACACAACACTGTGTGTATTTATAGTGTGCTTGTGAAAAGGTTATACACCGTATCCTCCTTCTACCAGGATATTTTTAAGAGCCCCTTTGCTGCCCTTTAATTAATGTTTCAATAACCACGTGGTCATGAACCAATTCCTATATCATTTGAAGGAACAGGAATTGTTGATAAATGGGTGATTGACTGTACAATAAAATTGGTATTTGCAGTGTAACTAAGGTTAACAGAGGTTATCCTAAGGTGACATCTAAGATTTAATATTGATCATGGAAGCACATGTCATTTATCTGGATAATTCATTTTTATATTCTCCTGTGTCTTTAAGAGTATTTTTCAAAAGCAACCTGTTTATTGATTTTTAACATGGAGGTTACAATCAAACCTTAATAATTTCCTAATTAAGTAAAGGATACAATTTGGGCTAGGGTTTCGCATGTAATGCGAGCAAAGACACTGGGGGGGGGGAATGTATACATTGAAAGGGACCATTAAACTATCATATGCATTAAAATACATGTGATGGTCAGCATTTTCCCCTTTTAATTAATTAAGATTTTGTTCAATAAGTGTGAACTATGACTCACTTTTCTTGCTCACTTAACCAATGCAATTAATGTACGGTTACAGTTCATAAACTGGCCTTAACATTTGGTTGAATAATAATGCCCTCTTTTTTAGTTAAGATATAGAAATCTATACACATTTGTCATCACTGGAAATATTTTAGTGACTGTTTTAAAAATATGGAGAAAAAAAGTGTTCCCCAAAATGTAGGTGCCATTTAATTCACTTTTTGTTTTTGTACTAGAGTTATATGGGTGTATACATTTCAAAATATATCTTTATTTGATAACTACCTTGATATGTCTTTCATGAAAATGGCTTAAAGAAGTAATAATGATCATAATTATAGTATTATAAATAGAGGTAAGCTCACAAAAGCAGGGCCCCCATCTCTTTCTGTACCTGTGTTGTTAAATTCTACATTGTCAATTTTAAACTTATTATTAATTTTTAATATCCTCCTATTGTAAAGGCACTACGGGATCTGCTGGCTCTCTATAATTAAACGTCTTAGACATACTAGATAAAAGTACCTGATTCTAGTGGTATCATTTATTTATCATTTATTCTTTCATGCTCTTGTTATCTTTTCCACATTAAACTCCTTTTTTAATGATTGCTATATTTCAATAATTTCAAATGCCATTCACTCTCTCCTAATACTAATTAAAGTTAAACATGGCGGACATAACACACGTCACATGTTGCTTCACACCTATGTAGCTTGACCTCTAGCAACTTGTAGTTCAGATTTGTCAACTCATTTTAATGTGGAAGGCCACATATCCATATCTGTGAGCTTTCTAAATGAGCTGACCCTGAGACACCAGAAATATTAACTCTTTAATAGCCCATTGTAAATATTCAAACATGTTACCCAAATGGAAACCTTAACTTGTCATTGTTTTAAGATCCACTTGAGTCGCTTTCGTTCTAGCAGCTAACAACCTAAACATACCAGTAGCAAAAGTGCCAATAATTATATATGATCAGAGCTGTGTAGAATAGGAAGGACTCAGGTCCAGGCTGCGTGACCTTGAAAATCTTTCCCTTCATCCTGAGATCCAGGCATAAACCCTGAGACTCAGAGTCAAACCATGAGGGTTCCCAGGTATGAACATAGAACCATGACCAGGAGGTAGCTACCTGCCCACTGAGAGGGACTTCACTCGCTGGAAAGCTGGTTTTATAAACCTATATATATATTCTGCCTGGCAAAAGTTGATACAATACAATAGTGTGTATGGGGTTTTCAAGTAATATGAAAGCTATACATACACCCATAAGGGTCTCATACAGTCATGCTGCTGCCTGGAGGGCAAAGGTGCTTAAGATCTTATTGTTCCTACAATCTATACAATTGTGAAAAATCACAACAGAAGACAAGAAAATGCAGATACATTTGAGCACAACGGAGGAGGTTGGTACAAAGACATGTTTTGTGTGCTAAGGTAGTTCATTCCGTAATTGGAGATGTTTAGAAGTGACCCTTTCTTTTGGATGAATGTCAGTCTATTGTCTGATTACATTCATAGCATGAGTTGCAAAAGCAATAGAACTACCATAGCAACACATTCATTTTTTTCACTTAAAATATTTAAATAAGCAATATCTCTTGTCATGAAACAACACGAAAATGGATTCATATTATGTTGTTTTATTGCTTGCATGTATACCGTATAACATATTGATAACAATGGGCATTTTGAAGTCTATTTTTGGGCAGTATCTATCCAAATGCATTACCCTATGTAATTTTAATTAAAAAGTGGGAATTGAAATAATCATTTTTTTACACAATAGATAAAAAGGGAAGTTACATGGAAAGTTTGCAAGAAACGAATGAAACAGTATATATCAGGCGAGGTGATACAGTATCTGATCAAAGATCAAATCGTTTGAGACATCAAAGAAATGGACTAAAAGTGACTCTTGTTGGAATATATCTAACCTTTGAAAAAAAACTAGAGGTATTCAGTGACTAAGAAACATAAAAGCAGACGAAAGAGAAGAAAAGATAAAATTAGTAAATGGAACAAAGGAGGAAGTGCACCATATTGCTAATGAAGATTAGGTGAACAGAACAGGTGTAAAAATACGAAATATACAAATAATTAAAGGTTCTAGAGGTTTTTGTTTTGCTCTTAATCTTTTAAACATTTACCCTATTAACATTAGCCTCAAGGAGCATTGTAATTGTCCTAAGGTATTGGGGCTTTTAAATCCGGTTGACTTATTTTATCCTGAATCTTGATCTACATGCATACTACAACTAGGAACAAATACTACAGGGGCTTCCAATCTTTTCAAGTAAAATACAGTAGATATAATATTAAAAGGAAACCTTCACAACTTTTAGAATAACTTGATTAATTTATTAAAATTACCTATCGCTTGTTCTTCTTTGTTTTTCTGTATTGTAATTGTTTTGTTATAAGTTGTATGGGTAAAGGCAATGTTTTCCTCAAAGGCCTATTAATGTAAGGAGTCTACTTTAAAATGTTCTTTATGTAACCATTGTTTCAGCACATTCTAAATAATACAAAACACACCACCAATTTTTTCTAGTTTATAACTAAATCCCAAAACTATAATTTTATATTCAAAAAGTTTGGATTTTCATAGTCATACACCAACACAAACACACAATCTCATTCAATCTCGTATCACTGTAGATGAATGATTCCAATGCATACAAAATGTCTGTTACGCCAGTGTCCAACGATGTCTTCCACTTACCTTAATTGCCTGTACCCTACTAATTACTGTGTACCTGCTTGATAACTGTGGCCGCACCCTGAAAATTCATAAGGATTTAACTTGCATCTAGTGGTGCATTAGGCCCAGGGCGGCAAAGGCTAGGGGGTTCGTAGCCTGTCTGCCACAAAACAGGGGGCATATTGTCCTCTTGGGCAATCAGGCTTCCTGGTGCACCATTGTTTAGTGGGCGGGTTAAAATAAAGAGATCACTGATCCCCAGCTGGTAGCCTCTGTAGCTCACTTCCATCTGCGTGTCCTTAAAATGTGAAGCATATCCTGGCACGTAGCACCAAGGAAGGTGGTGCGGAGGGGATAGAACCAAAGTTAGATACGCCATTGCGTGTATACAGTATGTGGCCACACACGTGTAGTCTATCCCCAGTCTTTTACTGTACATGTAGAGGATATTCTAGGTGTGCCTAGGAAGACACACAGTGATGATCCTACAAGATATTTAATATTTCCGGGCATGCTAGAGAGGACGAATGGTTCTTATCTGTGGTCAAATGCTAAATTTCAATTTCTCTTTCCCACTTGAGATATTCAGAGCCCCTCATTTTCAGCAAACATCCAAGGAACATCAGCCATTAAACATGAGATGTTAGTGTACTTCATCAGATTTTTATTGAAGAAATAGAAATGTCTCACATGAGAGATGCTTATCTCACCTTTAACAGGGAAAAAAGAAGCATATGTACAGGTAATTTCCATTTTGGTAACAGATAAGTGGCACTAACACTACAACTGCTATGTTACATGGAAGAACATGTAACTACAAGGCGTGCATTAGCACGTGTATACAGAGTAAACTTCATCCTTTACATTTGAGAATTACATAATTACACATGATCTTTTCCATCGAGATTTCGTTTATTTGAACATTAAAATGAAAATACATGAGGTGTTAAATTCCATATCATATTTAGAAAAAGAAAAAAAAAAGTTGCTTTGTTTTTGCTTCAGGTATGAATCGGAGATGTTCTCTTAGTGCAAGATTTGTAATAGAATACAATTAAAATATGTTTTATCTAGCACACAGCTACCCAGCAGATTCATTAAGCTAATTCCTTGATGCAATGTTGACAAATAACAGATTTATAGGAAGCGACATTATTAGTGACATCATTTTAAATATAAACGTTCAGTCCTTCAAAAAAAAAAATATTGTATATTCCTCGTAACACTGATTAACAGACACTGTAAACGGTATCATTGCAGGCATATGTTACAGTAAGACGATTCCTTACTACATACACTACTAGTGCATGCTCTCATAATAATTGGCAAATAACCACTAAAGTGCCAGGGCAACTTTTTTTAATTTTTTTTTTACATTTTAATGGGATAAAACTAAATAATAATTGTTAAAAAATAATAACAATAATAATAATGCCGTATTTTACAGCATTCATATTATTTAAAAAAAAATACATATTTGGTAAATTCACTTGCAAACGCCTTACCATTATTATCAGTGTCATGAATCCGTTTGTGGTGGATAATTTTTATTTTAGGTGTAAATGTGTAGCTTAGATAATTAAAAAAAAAAATTGCAGGCAACCAATATGTATGGAAGTATTTTGTTAGAAAGCAGATGGTGCTTAACAGTCCACATTTGTCACAAACATGCAGTTAAAAGTTTTACAAACTCATTTTTGTAATGTGTAAAAACAAGTTTACATTGCAAATCTTTGTATGACATTGTAAAACCGCTGTGAATATCTTTCAGGTATTAACCAATGTTTTCAGTCCACAAAGATTACAATATTATAGCACTTTAAGACAAACACAGTAATATATAGATATAGATATATATATATATAAACATTTGGATATACTTATGTAGCTAAGTCATTTCTGGGGGGGAAGAACCTGCACATTTTTGGGATAACTTTTCAGACTAGCAATGGTTAGAATAAAAAAGAACATAAGACATTTTGGGATACAAATGCTGTGTGCATATTAAAATACCATATTATTTATATCAGGAAATAATAAACCCAACTTCGTGATGGATGGTAAAGCATTGCACCATTGAGAATATTGGGATACACGTTCTGTAAGGAGTGGCAGCGTCCTGCGTCGAGCATCATGTTTTATTCTCCTAAGCTTTTGGTAGAATAGGAAATTTGATTACAAGACTGGAACTATAAAATCCTGGAAGGTTACCTAGCCCTGCACCACTAACATTGCATCCATGTATAAAAAAATACACAATAGGCTTAAGCCCCTGGAATTCTATGTATTTTTGAATTAATGTATTGTTGTAAATGAGTTTCAATCTGATTTTATTACAAAGCAAGAAAACAACAGAATAGGAAAAAAATACTATGCATTTAAAAAGTGCAAATTATTAATTGGATTTTAGCCTCAAATTCTAGTTTAATGTTATGAAATTGAAAGACATTTTCCTTTACTGTGTCTCTTAACCATATTGGGAATATTTGATGTATTTAGCAATCCTTTACCGTGGTTTACTGTCACTAGTATTAGCAGCTACCGTATCTCTGATTTCATTTGCTATCATAACTATATTTAACATATTATTGCATTTTTCACATATGGCGTGAATTATAAAAACAAGCATGCAGTCACATTATTGAAGACATACTTAGTGGAAATGTAATACTTTATATGATTTGCTATGTTAACACTCAACCATATCATATTATTTATACTTGGTATATTCTGCCCAATAGGTAGGCATCACCATTGTTTCTGGTGTATTTCAGAACAAAAACTTGAAAGTCTTTCACAGTTACTACTGAGCTTGCTTGATTTATAAATTGATATATATATATATATATATATATATATATGACCCAGACTTCCATTATCCGATTATTCCAGTTCTTCATATAAATAAAAGCAGACAGTCTTGTTGGATAGGCTGTCAAGTCATTATTAGCTTGATTACCTTGTTGAAATCCCAGACTGGAATGCCCAAATATCTAGGAGATAAGGTTGCCATTTAAAGGGATTTGTATTTTTAAGTATGAAAGCTCATACTTGGTATGAAGCAAATGGGGTCTACGACTTTAGAGCAGAAGCTGCCTTTGGAGAAGGAAGTTCACCATGCGCTGCATATGCAACAATTCTGATCAAAACATCACTCCAAACTTTCAGGGCAAAGACAGCAGTTCAAACACGACATTTACACGTAATACCAACCCATTAACTTGCTCATTTTTGTGTAAGAGACAAATCTTACGAAAGCAGAAAAATACACATAATTTCAGAAGTAGCCAAAATCTACACCACATATGCTATAGCCCATACTTGAAGAAGGAGACCTCCACTATATTTTTTTTCATCAGAAGTTGGGTACATCAGTTACTTCTTCATCCTCAAAATATAGGTAATTATATTGTTTGGGTTTTTTTCTCTTAGTCTTTAGTTTTTACATCAAAATGTCAAAGTTTATATTCTCTTTATTATTAGTCGCATATCTATGATTTAACAAAGTGTTTAAAAGAAACACCAAAACAGCCATTTTTTGTCAATGAAATCAGCTTTTGCTCAAAAGCAATATACCCCATAATAATATATATTAAAAAAAACATTCAAACTCTGTATCTAAATTATACGCTATTTTGATAAACCTTATATATTTGTTATAGTCACAACAAACCAGACAGATGGCCCAAACAGGTCCTTCATATTAAGTCTACAATTAGATGAGTAAATGTCAATCACTAAATTCCACACATTTGGTAATGCTTTAGGTATATGAAGAAGTCGATACTGTAACTTGCACTGTGAAGTTAAATGCCTATATCAAATTCTGTATCATTTACTGTGACATTAAGTTAAACCTCACAAAATGCATAGACGGGAATTTAATATAAAGAATTAGTCCATTTATACATAAAACACATATCTTATATATTTTTTTAAACTTATTTTTTTTATTTTGTTTTTTTTTGGCAAACCAATAATGGTAAAGAATTAAATTAAAATCTAAGCAGTAGAACAATAATTTTAGAACATCACTCAAATGTGGTAGAAGTTGAAAACCTGAGGCTTCGCACTGGTTGTTAGTTTAAATAATCTTTCCTTAAACATTGTGCTTCCATTATAGAACAAATAAAAACTAGAATGAACTAGAAAAAAGATTTGTTGTGGACAGTGCTAGGACATACAGACAGAAATTCAAACACGGCATCTACACATAATACTGGTTTCGTTTATATCTAAACAGATATAGGGGCATTATAAAATAGGTACTTGTGACTTGCTTACATCCAAAAAAGTTAAATATGTATCAAATAATATTCAAATTGATTTAATACATGTACTATTTACAAGATTTACTGAAATGCCTATGTACCATGTTTGAATGCTACTGGTATAAGAAAAGAACCATGGAATCCAATAAATATGGACAATGTAGACAAGATAAATAATATCATATTAGAAAAAAAACAGAAAATGGTTTAATAAAACAACACATTTTCTAAATAAACTAAAGCAAAATAGTAAGCAGAAGGACTGATTAATTAAAAAATTGGATTTTTAATATAATTCAGCAAATTTGCATTCCGTGCTAATTTAGCTATTCTACTACTATAAGAATGAAGATAGTTGGCCCGAATGTTTGTTAAAGTAACATTTGCTATATTCTAGAATATATTTTACAATTTGAGTTAAGTAATTGAGCTGACCTCTTGTGGTGCACACTTCTCCAACAAATATGCAACACATACATAAGTATAAAAACATTGTTCAAAAGTGTCTAACGGAATAAAATATAGTACGGGTTTTAATCAATTCTATACCTAGTAGCACTGACAATAGGACACGCCACATGTAGGAACATGTATGTTTGCACATGTGTGTATGTGGGTGCGCTGGAGATTCAATATAGGAGGGCAGTCCGAAAGAATATTGTGTAAACATAAAAAATAAAACGTGGTGCGTAAAAGAGATAAAACTTGTTAAGGCTGTATATTCAAGCACTGTAAGACTGAATGTTAACAGAGTGATGATGGCATTGTAACCGGTAAGAAATGTCCTGCATTACGTTCTGCAATTAAAGTATGGTGCTGTCAACAGCTGATTGTTGGGACAAGCTAGCTACTGATAGCAGAAGTTAATAAAATGTAGCTGAAGATGGTCGAAATGAATTCTGAAAGATGATAGCCAGTTTTCTCCAGCAGTCAGCCTGATAAGTAGAACTCAGAGTAACCAGGTTTGCATTTAAATGAAATATTCTTTCTTCTCTTCTGCGTTAACTTGGCTGCCTTCTGCATTGATAATGGCAGTGTCTGCATCAGGGGCATCTTCCGCTCCTTTAGCTTCATTTGTTAAATATGTCCCTATAGAGATGGAAAAAAAATTATAAAAAGAAAAAAAAAATGGTTGTTGGAAATTTCACTTCTTGTCAATTGTCACTTGTTTCATTTAGAGATTGATGTGGAGCAAAACTGCTTACAATATATTACCATATCATTTATATAAAATATTCTGATCTACATCCGATTATTTTAATGTGGCATCTGAATTCAGAAGAGCTGCAGTTTCCTTCTTACAGATTGGCATGAGAATAAAACAAACAAAAGCATTGTGTTTAACCTAAAATCACCTCTATCACTCACGTATGAGTTTAAATGTGGAAACGCAGATGCATTTTGTAAAGTATGCTGATACACCATGCATGTTTGGAAACTGCACAATTGCATTTAAAATGTAAAAGATTCATTTTGCTAAATATTCATTTGTTAATATTAAAGGAAACAAATGAAACCTTGTATTACATACATTGCTCTAGCAATACCATTTTTTAACATAAAAAGTCACAGAAATCTAGGTGTGATAACTATATTGCCATGTGCCCTTTCTGTTATTAAAGTGATTATATATATTTATATTATATTTATATTAAAAAATATATCTGCGGGGTCGGGATCTTTAGTCTATAGTCAGACTAGTTGCGGTCTGATTTATAAGACGACCCTGATTATAGAACGTAAGGGTTTTTTCAGAGCATTTTGTTTCTGAAAAAAGCCTCATCTATAATCGAGGCAAATACGGGTATATATATAATATATACTTATTATATAATTATCTTTGTTAGCAGGTATATTAAAAACTGCAGTACTAATTCCACATATCATACAGTGCCTAATAATATATAATTATATATATATATATATATATACACACATTGTAAATATGGTACTTTGTAGATTTAGACAATGCAAATTAATGTGTAGAATGCATGTAAATAATATTTTAATATTTTTTTAATTCAGGAATCTAAAAATCCCATAATCGTGGAATTTGAGGAATATAGCCAGGATAAAACACCTAATCCCACCTAAGGACTTTTGTGAGATCTCCTCTGGACCATTATACCTAGGCTTCCCAGAAACAAATCAGCCGGGCTCATGCCATATCACACCTATTCTCCCCTCTCTCCATTGGCTTCCTACTAAATGGGGAATCTAAGATGGGCTTGTTGGCATTTAAAGCCCTAAAGAACCAGGGCCCCTGTTACCTGAAAGATTTATTATCACCCTACATGCCGACCCGTTCCTCTTTGATCTACACATGTTTCTCTTCTTACAGTGCCCAGAGTGCACACAAAATCAGGCTTTAACACATTCTGCCACTCCGGTCCTACACTCTGGAACTCACTGCCACGTTCAGTCACGGAGGCCCGATCTTTATAGACGTCTTAAGAAAACAACACAAAACTCATCTGTTTTAAATTAAAATCTGCGAAAATAACATAGTTGTAGCTTGAACAGTCATTTTATCATAAATTACAACACACTATTTGTGTCATGGGCCAGATGAGCATACTGGGATTTATAGTTCAAACATAACTTGGTTATGACTTCTTCTTTCCTTTAATGAATAAGAAAAATAAATGAAGTGTGTGATTTCAGCAAAAATAACAATATGAAAAGGAAATATATATATATAATATATATATATATATATATATTTATATATATAATATGTATACACACACAGTATATTTGGAATCAATATAAAGTACATACCTTTATGCCTTGCCAAGTATCGTCCAAGCAGAATAATGGAACACAATGTGACAAATACGACTACAGCTACTATTCCTCCTATTAGAGCATGGTCTGTTGCAGCTTGTCCAGCCAATGCATTAGGATCTATTGAATTTAACAAAGAAAGCAATAAATTAACACACTAGTTGTCATTAGGATCAGGTATCAGAAGGAACAGTGAATTATACACAATCTATACAGATACCACTGGGTATACAATCCTCTAAGGGTATGGTCAGATGCATGGTTCACGTTCCTTTGAGTTTTATTTACTTAAGGATCTAGTTCTAGGTTTATGGTACTAATATACCCTTAACATGGTCTGTAACAATAGCACAAAGGAAAATACATACCGTATATATATATATATATATATATATATATAAACAAAAATAATGTCAGATTCTGGATGTATATAGAGTCCTTTGCCTGAAGGAAAGGACGTCTGAAAGTAGTTTCATTTAATACATCTGCCTCTAACACTTGACAAGGTGAGGTTGATCCATAATAACAAACTGTAAATGTTCTCTCCACATTCTGCTTATTATTTTAGTGACAAATGTGTAATAAAAACTTCACTTGAGAAAGTAATCATTTCAATGGAAATATTCACAGTGAGAAATAAAGGCCAAGAGAATTATGCACTGGTCATTTCTTTCTGTATTAAAGACAATTCTTTTATTTCCCGGAGTGAAAACCAAATAGCGTGGCATGTTGATCGCATTGTAAATTAAACTAAAATGTTTAATCTTAAAGGAGACTATCTCACGGTTGCCGGTATATGTATAGGGACCCAGGACAATTTTTGTGCCTGTTGGTCTCCCTTGCCCGGGGAGTGCATGGGTGGTGAAGGCTGAGCAGCAGAAGGCACAGACCTTTTGAATAATGCTTCCTCTGTTGTGGTCTGCGTACCTCATGCTGCAGGACATCGAGATATGATGTCATATCTCTGCACCAGCAGCTTCTGGTGCCGGTGGCCGAGAGAGGGGAAGAGCTAGTGGTGAGATCTGTGCCGGCAGATGAACAGGTCTCCACCTCCAGACTATGGAGGCTGCTAAGGGGCTCAAGGGAATGTTGCCATGGGCCCATAATGTAAGCCGGCCCTTTGGTCTGCATTAATGGTGGACTTTCTATAAAGTCCTAATTTGTGAAAAAACATTTGTGGCTAAAGACTAAACCTGTATCAAATTCCTTGTCAACAGAGAATACTGGCGTAAAAAAAAGACTTATTTTACAGACAGTAGACAGTATATATTATATATATATATTATAATATATATATATATACATCTGCAGATGGGAGATGGCTTTCAGTTATAGTGCACCACACATTAGGCACATTTTTTTTTTAGAAACAGTAATAATTAATCAGAGATAAATGTATTAGAGTATAGAAATTTTATGTCATTAAAGATTTTTTGCCAGTAAAGACTTTATGACAGATTTCCAAAAAGTTATCTTAAGATGTGATCACTTTTATCTGAGGTGCAATTGTCCACTTCAGTCTTTTTCTTATCGCATTAAATTAGGTTTAATACATAGGAAAAGGGGAAAAAAGAAGTAAAAATGATGCTTTTAAGTTGGATTTACTTAATGTAAGACAAATTACATGATTTGCATGGAACTTCAAGCAGTCTTTTGATACTAGATAGTTCTTTGAATTATCTTTTCCTTCAAAACACAATAAGTATCAAACTGCTATGAACACAATAGACAGTCGGTTTTCCTTGTCTGGCGGACTTAGATCCTTTCTTACATGAGTAATGGGCGAAAGTTAAAGATGCTGTTCCACTTAGACATTCCCCCCCCCCAACTTTCCAAAATACCTAAAATGCACTCCTCTTGTTAAATGAACTTTAAAAGAAGTGCCTCTTAATTTGATCCCTCTGCACTGCTCTGGCTGTCTGCCAGTTAATTAAGGTGTTTCCCATAGGGCAGGGGTGTCCAACCTGCGGCCCTCCAGCTGCTGCAGGACTACATCTCCCAAACTCCTCAGCCAGCCCCTGGCATTATGGGAGATGTAGTCCTGCAGCAGCTGGAGGGCCACAGGTTGGACACCCCTGCCATGGGGGATGGGAGCGGTTGTAGGAGGTCAGACTGCTGTGATATAATACATAGAAGACAAATTTGGAAGAAAAACCAACTATAGTATCTGAATACACATTTTAATGCATTTTTTAAGAGATTGTAACATTGAGGGGAAAACCAATATGGCAGGATAGGTATCTTTTATATCTGTTTACATGATGCAACGCTTATCTGCACTTATATTTTATGAGGCCCCTAAGGAAAACAGAAACTTTAAATGGAGGAAAGGCAACGATCCGCTACCATTAAAATACTAATATCAAGTTGTGTGTGCTTTAAATTATTCATAAAATATTAAAAAAGCTCAACACTTTATAATAAGGTTTAGGCAACGATGTAACATAAAAACATATAAGCGTATCCAACATAAAATCACAGCTGAGTCTAATCATTTTTCCAAACTGGTGCAAATTAAAATTAGAACAATCCAAGCAACCAGAATGGATCCATAATTTATTCTGATAACTGTTGGACAACAGGGGCGCGCTAATGCGGGTATACAGCACCCAGCGGCTCTTGCCACAGAGGCACCCAGCGGCGTCACATAATGCATGTTTGGCAGTAGTAGAGGCAGCTCATACAGAGAATGCAATCTGCATTTAAGAGAGAGGTAAACGAGGGACAGTAAGAGCGAGGGACAGAGAGCAAGTTAGCTGAAGTGTGGATGGGAGAGTTAAGAAAGCAGGAGAGAGAGTGGGGGTAAGGGGAAGAGAAAGAAGGGCGTAAGAAGAGGTTTACATTAAAATAGGTTGTGAGTGTATATCCGGTGTAGTTTCCAAGTTCAAATACACATTTCTTATCGGTTAAGCCTTAGGTCAAGCTTTATTTCATAAAGGAGGCGTTACTCTATTTTGATAAACTTATATAACTAATTCTAACAATTGATTGAAAATGTATAGGAATGAACAATTTGAAGTGAAACATGAAAGTCAGTAACTAGAATTGTATGATTACATAACATTTTTGAAAAAGAGTTTGAAACAATGAATAACATTTATTTTGATATCAGGCTAGGCTGAAAGAGAAATAAAAGCATCCTACTTCCCCTGTATAATTCATCTTTCTTTCTACTTGACAAGGAAATCATGCTATGGCTTTGAGGAGGTGGAATGAATAAAAGACAAAGTGGGTGACTGTGAATGAAAAGTTTTATTAGATTTACAAGAATTTAATTAAACACAATAAACGACTTATTCTGCCTTCTTAATTTTGCTTCCGCGTGATATTAAAAAATTACATATATAAACTAATATTATCTATATATATCTATATATATTCCTTTTTGTAGGATAGTTTGCATAAGTAACTATACTGTACTTTCTTCATGACTTCAAAGTGCTGCTGCTATCATCACAAGACAGTCACAATTACGTGGGATAATTGCAATATGTAAGAAAAATAAATTGCAGAATTTTGTATTTGTCATAATTGCAAGAATTCTGTTGCTCAAATATGGTAATAAACATCGTTAGTCTGTTATATATGTCCTAATAATCGTGTCAAACTTCATGAATTAAATATCAGACTTGAGTGCTCAGATGTTTGCAAGAAATATGTATTTCAGCTAAGTTTTTATTTTTTTCTGTATAGCCATAGTGCCCTAGAACTTGTGCTTATATATTTCACAGATTCTTTACTTTCTGATTTTTTACGGATGATCTTATAAACAATCTTACATGGCACTAAAATAAACTTAAATACTTAAAGGGATTTAACAAATACAGGAGGGAAGTTTATATCAGAGGAGAAATGCTAGAATAAGAGCCCATAATCTATAACTGGAGGGTCGGAGGCTTAAATGTAATGTAAGGAAGTTTTATTTTACTGAGAGTATATATCGTAAAGCAAATCTTTAGTCAAAAGCATCTTTACATATAACAAACGTCAAAATATATTGTATTGAGAGTTTTATATTCAGTTAAGTGAATTGTTAAACTAGTGTGGTGTTCACATAAACATAAATTAACTGAGATACAGGGTCGAACTTTTCTTTTCCCTGACTTCACTATGCATTGTAAAAAAAGCTAACCCCGTTTACCTTATCCTGTAAGAGATGAACTTGTCCAGTATAATAAATACTTAACATGGGGAGATATTGTGAATGTCGACTTACTAGTGTAAGAATGCATTAGGTCGGTTCATAACATTGTGCAGATACATTTATTGGCTTAACCCCACATAATCCATAGTGGTAACAGGGTGCTGAAAAGCTGAAAAAAGACCTAGGTTATAGAAGATATACCAAAAAATCTTTAAATAAACCCGTTTGATGGTCAATGAAAAATATTTTGATGTCATTACTCATTGACAGTAACAATGAGCAGGGCATCGGGAGGGGCACTCACACTAACACACACACAGATACACAGCGCACAGGCATGTCAAAATACTAATACACCCAGACACATACAATTACACACACTCACAGGCACTGAATACTAACATACACATCCAGACACACTAAACACACAGACACTCCACACTAACGCACATCCAGACACAAACGCAGCTAGACATTCTACACTAACAGACATGAATGCACGCATACCCACACACTAATGTGCCCAGACACTCACACTTACACACAAGACACTCAACATAACTAACATACTCACTCACACTAATCCACACATATGAACATACCCCAAAACACACTTACCCAGACACATACACAAACACTAACATAACCCACACACACACACTAATACAAACAGTCACACACATACCCAGATACACAGCTCTTGTTAGCTAAAATATTAAAAAGGATATTGAAAAGCATGTTTCTTTACTGAAAATAATATTTTACTCTGTTGGAACTCACTCTCCCAACATCAGTGCACTGAATATTGTACACTATCATTGTACACATGTTTGGGGTCACTTAGAAATGTCTTTGTTTGTGAAAGAAAAGCAAATTTCTCCATTAAAGTAACATGAAATGGATTAGAAATACAGTGTAGACTTTGTTAATGTCTATTGTTTCTTTTAATGGAGTATCTTCATAGGCGTTGTGACAAACCCTGTAGCATGAGTGCCATAAATGTCACATGTCGGGGTCCTAAGCACAGTTCTCTAGGGCAATCAAAGTCGGGAACACCAGCTTGTAACAAAACAACGCTTTATTTTTAACCGCTTAAACCCCAAAACCAAATCATAAAAAGAAAACCTAGCTCCCAATTGGAGCCCTCTCTAACTAAACTATGCTGGCCCAGACTGACCGGCCCAATCACCCACTAACTCAACCTCCCAGCCAGACCCAGGTACGCCAGGCTCTGGAAATCCTCCCCCAGACAGCACACAAAATGTCCAGGCAGGTATTGCCTCACTTGGCTCAGGGATGGTCTTCTTGTTCAGGGCCTCTCCTTGCCCTGGGAGCTCAGGGAAACTTCATCTTCCCCCTACAGTCTCTCTGAGTATCTGGCTCCAGGGGTTTTTAATGCCCCGCACCTGTGCCTGATGCCGGCACCATAGGAATCCCGGATCGGATCCTGCGGACTTCTAGCCTCCTGGAAAAGCTGGCATGGAATTTGCACAGAATGGGGGAAACGGAGCATTGGCCCTGCTCTCCAATTGCTCCACCCCAGGGACCCATAAATATATAATCTGCATAGCAGCTGTACCCAGATGCCATGTCAATCAACTCCCTGGGGTTCACAGTCTCACAGCGTACAGAGGACCTTTTATCAGCAACCATCACTTAGTTAGCACTGCATTGCAATATAGTGTCCCAAGCAGGGTGCTGGGTTATATAGCAAGAGGCATTAGAAGAAGGAAGAGGGAAGAGGGATTTGTTCTGCCGCTTTACAGATCTCTGGTCAGACCTCACCTAGAGTATTGTGTACAGTTCTGGAGACCCCATCTCCACAGGAGGACAGCTTATTTGAAAGGAGGAGAAATGTTGGAATGAGAGGTCATAATCTAAAACTAAAGGGTCAGAAACTTGGTAATGTAAAACTTCCTTACATTACATCTGGGATGGTGGTAGGTTAATGGTGACGGCTAATACAGTAAGGCAATTTAAACATGCACGGGATAGGCATATACTGAACCTAAGGCCGAGGACTGATTCTCTGTACCAGGAAAAATAAGCAGACTAGATGGTCCGAATGGTTCATATCTACCATCAAATTCTATGTTTCTACATGTTTTTTAAGAAGAAAAAAAACCTTATTAATAATAAAAGTTTTATAGGCCATGAGCATGATGCATAACGGCTTCACGAGTGATATATAGTGTTAAGTGTTTGATTAAATTTTAATTAGCTTTGCCATGAAATCAGGCTGGGTTGCACAGTAATAGATATCACTTAATGGTACAGAATTAGGTTTCCATCAATTTAAGACTAAAAGTCACATAACAGCAAACTAGTGCATTGAATAAAAAACAACATTATCCACATATTAAAAAAAGATATAAGACTAAATCAATGCATACCTTAAAGTCATTAATATACAGTTAGAGCAGTCAAAGCATACAGTATTATTCATAGGGAACACTATCACATAAAGCTGTATCTAGAAATTAATAAGGATTATTATGTCAGGATGATCAATTTCCTTTAACTATATGACCCTACGTTATTTTAAGTCACAGATCTGTTGGTAGAATGCTGAGTGTGTGTTTTGTAGACAGAAGATAATGAGGATTGTGTTTCTTATTTTCCCTTCAAGATTAATGCCTTGGTTTCATAAACGTACCATTATATACAAGGTATGCTAGAAGGCAATGAATCTAAATTATTGCTATACATAACTAATCATCGCTTTTTTTAAGGCTCCGATTTTATTCATTATAATGTTAACATTTCATGTTCACTGGTTCGTGGTGAACGAACAAATGATCTATGTAAGGGGAAAAAAAAATGTACAATATATTTGAATTTCACCAAGGCAACTCAATTTTACATCTGAACCGAGAAAGTAATTTCCTTTATTCCCTGCAGAGAGCAATAAGGCCCTGAATCAAGGGTCCAATGTAAGTACTAACTCAAGTTTCAAATTAAATAAATGTGATAAAAGCTTTCATCTGGCTGTTGATCAAATGTGCAAAGGCATTGATTTGGACAGACATATTACAATATGTCTCATGTATGAGTCTCTAATGCAGAATCATCAATTACCTTCATTTGGGAATACTCGACTAAAGCAGACAGAAATGTTACTTACTTCTTAAGTGCTGCCCACTGGGAGAATATGAGATAGGTTCTAATCTAGAGGTTGTTAAATTTGGCATTAAGAAATAACGTATCCGTGTTTATTTTAGAAAATGACAGTTATATTAAAAACTGTTTTCAGCCAAAAACAGTTTTATGGCTAGCCAGTCATGCTCGTATTAAGGTGAGTATCAGGGTGCTATGGATACAAATTTAATTCTTTTCTAGTCTCGGGGGAAAAAAAAATATCCAGTTTATTTCGCTTTAGCCTTGGTTGCTACTTTTGTATGCAACCCAGCTGTGTAGAAATGCAAAATCTATTGGCACTTATGAATTATATTAGTATTGCCGCATAATGAAATATAATTGCAATAACATTGCTGCGTGTGTAAAGTTCTTAAATATAACATTAGGGATTGATGAGTTGATTTGTATGCCTTGAAGAATTATAATTGAGCAATTATTACTAAAAAAAAATACACAAATAATAAATGAAGCCAATAAATAAACACAATGTATATGTAATATTATGTAAACAGAAATATAGATATAAAGCTACGTTCAATGTGAAATACTATATTAATGCTAAAAAATTCACACTCGTCATTTCTCTTATTTCTCGCTCTTTTTATTTTTATTTTTTTTTTAGTGCAGAATTTATTTTTTGGACAGATTGTGATTTTGTATATTAAAAAAGCCTAATATCGTGAATTGATTAAAACGCGTTATAAATGTCACAGATACAGTCAATTAAATACAAACCTCCATGGCTATTGCAGCTGCACATTGATATATTATTATATATTAACAGGAAAGTACTAAAGGTGAAATAAGTTGCACACTTTCTGGAAATTGCTTTCAATACACAGTAACAAATTTAATCGGTCATGTTGTCCAGTTTAGATTTGTCGTTTCTATAATACAACTTCATACTACATAAAAACAATCCCCTGTTTATTTACAGGCTAATATAAAAATATATCAAATAATTAAATTAAGCAACATTGCAAGAGGTCTTCTTCAGAAGTCGTTGCAGTAAGTCTTGTGAGATTTGATTTATTGGTGCCCACTTGGTTAATATTACAAGTAATTCTTATAATGCACGGACTATCTTATTTTTCCCAATAACATTCACAGAACCTTGATTTACTAATAAGGCCATGCTCCGGAGAAGTAAGAATATATGTGTCAAACATTTAAAATGGCCAAAGGGGGGTATGGTTATAAGCCTGGCTAGGGGTGGAGTTTGACATTCCAAGTGAATGGATTTTTATTTATATATGGATTTTATTCACATAATTTACCAATTTTTATCTGTTTCTGTACACAGTACAGTGCAACTTTTATGGCACATGCAAACCCCTGCAAGCTTTCTGAACTCTAAGAAGGAGGGACATCAGAGGGGAGGAAGGAGGACATTCGGGTGAGTATGGAGCGACAGATCGGTTGAGTATGGAGCAATGTTGGTCAGCATTTGCCTGGAGTGACAGATTGCCAGTCCGTGCCTGATTGGGAAGTAAGCAATTATTATAATGTGTCCTCTAGGCTTGCGAGGAAGGCCCCCTTTATCTAATGTATTGATGTGTCCTAGTTTTGTCAAACACCTTAAAAATATGTATTGTAAGAAGCACTGCATAATTTCTTGGCATTATAAAAATAAAAGTTAGGAATAATTATAATAAGTGATTCTTACACAGACTTTTTATATAGGTGAGTAATGGAGATGTCTTTATTGTAAATGATTTCTACAAACAGCTATTAAAATATATCCTTCTTAGCAGTCAACAAAATGGTTATTATCATACTTGCCTAATTTATATATTTAATGTACAGGGCACTGTACATATCTCATTCAGCTTTTGCCCAATGTTTAGTAGCCAGATCTATATGTGAAATTTCTGTCTCAGAAGATGGCTTCAGAAAAATAATAAACGAAATATCGAATAAATGATAATTCTTGAAAGTATTGAAAAACATGCATTGAAATGTTTTGAAAAAACAACAAAAGTAACATTTCTCTAGAGTTTGGTACTATAGCCATAATTTAGATACCCTACAATGTTATTTTGTTTTATATTTTTTGAATAGTTTTTTTATTTGTATTTATTATATGTTATAGAATTTGGATCTTATATATTGGCGCCAGTAGTAGTAAAATAATAATTATTATTTTGTTCTCTCTCTCTAGATAAGTCACTGGATTTTGAAGACTAGGAACAGGTTTTTGCTTAAATATGTACTGTATGAAGTATTACCATTTTAAAATAATATGCTAGATCCTCCTTTGTTCCTGTTCCACTTATGTTCTACTTTTTGATATGTGTTAGATGGATAATATCTATATCTAATACATATCAAATAATTGACCAACAGGAGATAAATAGAGAAATTGTGTTACCTTATGACACAAATGCCTCAAACAAATGATGAATGTTTAAAAATGTTTACAGAATGCGAAAGGAACAATTGACAAATTGACAACTAATATTTTCCCTTTTAATTTCATTTTAATATTTCCACCAGTTCTGCAACAATTCATCAAGCAGAAGGCCGGGGAACATATGCATAGTTTAAAAAAAAAAACCAACTTTGTAATTGAAATTTCATTAAAAGCTAACACTGACACATCAACACATTTCATTAAAAGTCGTTTTCAATACGGATCAATCCTACTAGCAGACGCTTATCATTTCATGGACATCCCTGACACATACTGCAGATGGTGAATGGGTTTATAGCAATCAATCTTCACATATTATCTTTGTAATAGTACAGTAAATATGCTAAATCAAGTAGGATTTTAACGGAGCTTGGTTTTATTGATTAACAATTCTAAAAAGGAGAATAAGACAGGAATGAAATAAGAAACATGATTATATGTCAAATATGGCAAATTGCTTAGACAAGAATGTCTCTGGTAAACAATAAATGACAAGCGAGGCACGGGGCTACCATTTTACCCTAAATATTCTAAATTTACATAGACGACATCAGATAGACAGCTGTTCAAAAAACTCATATTTAATCTCAGACTCTCGAGACCCCATTTTATATTTAACCATGTGGTCAACAGAGAGTTAAAGCTAAACTCAAATCTAGTGAGCTATCGATTATTTCATTTTATTTCATTTGATTTCTACTAATATAATTTATATCAGGTGTTAATCCTTAAAAGACAAATACAACTCACCCGTGTGCTAGGATATTACCGTTTGAATGAAAAATATATAGTGTCATGATGACATTTTTGTAAATGTATTAGCAAATGGTGTGTGAAGAGGATACTCAAGTAAATGGAAATTCCACATAAAGATAAAACAAAGATAAAAATATGATTTATCTCAGTGCTAAATAATATATATAATAGGAAGTATCAGAAGATTATAATATTTTATTACTTTAAAAAAATGATTGAATAAAACTAGTTGGTGATGGTGGACCCATACCCTCCATATTGTGTATGTATAGAGAGACTATGTACACTATATATCCCTAGGCTACCTAAGCAGGAGATGTAATATTGGTCTTCAATGGCAACAAACAGTAGGACATGCTAAATACATAGTTATTCCAGTATAATTATGATTTAAGCATGGCTGTATTTTAGATAACCGTAGGAAATTGTGTTATTAATTGTGTCTACGTTGTTGAGATATGAAGAATTGATACCTAAATCACGTATTGCATTTACTGGGGGAAAACTTTTTTTTTTAAAGTACAATTTGTGACTTACGTGAAGGTTGTGACTGGAGTGATGTATTTGTATGTCTTCTATATTACAATTGCCTCTGGTTGCCTTCAGGCAGTTAGAAATTTCATACTTTCCCTGAAGAATTCACTGGTATAATCAGTTAGTTTTTAAGCTTGCGTTTAATAGTCTAGTCTGCTTAGCTGTTTTTGAAACATCTTAATGAAGATTAGACATTCACAACTGTTCCCGGTGGTCAATAAAACTTTGTCTGACAGCACAAAATCCACCAAAGGAAAATACGCATGAAAGATGTGTTTGACAAGAATATTTTTGTTACTCCAACTAGGTCTCCTGGTAAATATACAACACCCACAGGTAAGATGTCTAGAACGTCCCGATCAGGACTGTCTGGTTATTTAATGTGTATGGACTAAGGATATTTAGGAGCTTCACAAATTTATGTTTGAAGAATATTATGTTTTGTCTTTTATTTTTATTTACTAGTAGGTAAACAGTTGTGATATAAATGTGATGATAAAGGTTTTTATTTTATTACATATGTAATGGTTTATTTCCGTTTGTATCAAGGGGATTGGGACACATTTTTAGAGCCAATTTAGCATAATCTATGCTAATATTAATGGTGTTAATATTAAATTCAAGATAAGGCGGATTTAGGAAATACTGAGATGCTTCCAGTAAAAGCACATGAACAGTAAATGTTTGTTGACTATTTACCCTAGGAGTTGATTCATTTGCTTGTGAGTATGATTTTTAGCATTTATCCTTTTTTTTCTTCACCACTTCATTGAATTGAGCCCATTTTATCTTACAGATAAGATCCATAAATTTGTGTTTAACGGTGACCTGGCTCCTCTCTATTAAATATTGTCACTGTGTTTGGAGGAATCAATACACTTTATATAATTACTCTGGTGATAGCTTGAGAATACATTTTACATGTTAATGATGCAAACCAAATTTAAAAAAAAATGGAATTTGGATGAATCCTTAAAGGGTCTTGCTGTATATAAATAGTGATCCTGGTGCAAAGTTTGAAAAGTGATATTATTCCCATACCAACAGAATAGTGATACTTTTTGTGATACCAGAACTACTTTTTATACTTTTCCTATTATGTTTTTCTTTTTTTCTAATTTTAGAAATATTCTACATTTTAATGCAACATAGGTGCTGCAGTGTGCAGCCACCGGCTAGATATGCTTGGCTGCATGTTATGTGAGCATAGAAAGCATGTCTGGCCCTCATGGTCACTATAAAATACATACTGCATCCAAGTAGGCTTTCATAACCGGCACAAACAATACTTGTAAACTATGAATAGAAACAAACCAGAATAATATCACATTTGTATGCTTACTATTTACTTTATAATCTAACTGTGCTCCGTATAATAAACCTAAAGTAATAAAAACACAAATGGTTCTGAAAATGCAATAGTAGAATACAGGACCCGATAAAAAAAATACATTTAATCTATATGTGCCATTAACTGACAACGATATTTTCTTAATTACTGTATATATAACGAGCACAATTGCACATCCACTATTTTTATAGATCTATGGACATATTGACATACATCTACTCAGGGATAATTGTTATTGCCTACAAAGTTAAACACCATTGCACAGTGAATGCAAAGCATAACTCAGGCATGCAATCTTTATTTTGAATCCTAATCAATTCTGTGTTAAGCTATTTAGGCGTCTTATACTATCAATGTTTCCAAAGTCAATACACTAAGAATTTTCTGGAAATCATTAGTTACACTGGACATTATTGCAACATTTGCTAATGTACCCACAAAAGATCAATAACAACTGTCCCACTCACGCTACATCAGTGGAGTGGAAAAGATTAATATATTCTAAAGGGGCAAGGGATTAGTCACTTACATGGACTTCTATGTGATCAGGTTTTATGAATCTGTGCCCAACAAACTGTTGATTCATATTCCTTGATCCCTTCTCTTTTAGAGTTAAAGATAAGTCCTTATGAATGATACGGTCAGCACAAAAATACAAGCCCCTCTCCAAGCTACAAAATGCAAAGATTGGTTTTCAGTGCAACCAGAAGAAGACGTCAAGAAATGAAACTTTTTTCAAAGTTGTCCCAAGAGGTAAAAAATAATTCTTCTTGATGCTAAAGGCTACCATTATTTCCCATGATCAACATTACTTATGCTGATTGTTTATGATCCTTGACAGCCACATTAAAATATAATGCATATTCAAATACTCACCTGAAGTAGATGCTGCAGCTATGCAGCTGCCCTCCTCCTCCATGGCCTGAAGATTCTCGCCAATGATTGGTTGCTTGAAGCTGAAATCAATGGGATTTATAGAGCCAGCACCAGAGCTGACTGGCAGTAAGCATATCATCAGGGGCGTAACTGAATTGCCCCAGGCTCCCCAACTTCAACAGCTAGTCTGTGCCATCATTCCCCCCACAAAACTGGTCTGTGCCTTCTTTGCCTCTTGCCCCCCTTTCCAACATATAACATATTTAAACACACTTACACAAATTGCACACAGTTACTCATACTCACTAACACACACTCCATCTCACCCCACTTACACAATTACACATCCATGCTCATACACACACTCATGCTCTCACACACACATGTACACATCCATGTTCACACACGCACAGTACACATGCATGCTCAGACACACACACAAGTACACACACACACACACACACACACACTATATATATATATATATATATATTTATATATAGTAATATTATATAAATATATAAATGCAAACACATATACATATATACCACCTCCCACCCCTCCCTCAGTGCGGTCCAGGTCAGAAGGGCCCTTTCTAAACAATTTTATACCGCTACGAGGAGATAGGAAGGGGTTGCAGGGTTTGCACCGGGCCCCTGTGGTTAAGCCAGTGGATATCATGTGCAAGGAGATGTGCTCAGCCTGCACAGAAAATAGCTGAAGGGGCAACGGGAGTAATGCATATGAGGGGATTCTGGAGAAACCCATCCCCCAACCATCTGCATCTGAAAGGTGTCTGTCTGAGATTAATTGGAGTTGCAGGCTGTCATATCATTATCACCTATAAATACTGTTAACGTGATAGGAGTTGTAGGATGGTGCAGTCAGGTTACTGATGTATTATATATATATATTTAAGATAAATAAAGTCTCTTGCAAGCCAAGAGTGGGAGTTCCTATCTATCGTCATAGTGATTTTAAAACAAAGCAGTGTTTTAATCTCTACAAGAACATGTTTATTATTATTATTATATTTCACTGAATTAAACGGATTGTTATTCCTATTAAAAGCCAAAATCACTGTGTTCTGGGAGCCTATTGTACTGGTTATAGTTATATATTGTCATGTGCAGTAAAGCTCAAGTTGTCCATAAAATTGCATCCTTTTTTTACTAAATGTTCATTTCAGTGTATAATTAAGATCGGTTGCATAGCAACACGGGAGAGTCATGGTCTTACTTTACTAATGGTACCCTGCAACACGTTGGTGTTACCAGGCAACCTCACATCATACGTATTGTCTAGGAAAAGAAAAGGACAAGGGGCATCAAATCAATTATAGGTGGCTAAGCTATTTTGCTTGCAGAACCTGACCTGTTATCTGACTACTCCTATCTTAATAACTGCTTTGCCCCAAAACATTGTCATCACTGAAGATAAAACTGACTTTAAAATGAGTGCATTTAACTTTTTTTATAACATAACTCCTCATTTTTAGAACGGATTGCATATTCGGAATGCAATGTGTACAATATTCATCTGCCAAAAAAAATATAATGAAATAATACGTATTGCTTTCATCTATTGCAATGTAATTTGCTATACATCTACAGGGAATTCAACTATCCATTTTTCTTTGGATCATTCTGTTTTTAAATTATTTATTCAAAAATAATCCCCACCCTTTCTTCTACATAGGGTTCAGTGACACATTATGCCGAGTTGCTGACTAACTCAGTTTTGTGGCAGTACCACCACTAGGGGTAAATGTGTACCTCCCAACATTCTTGGTTTATACGGGACAGCCCCTGTTTTTTTAGCACTGTTCCGCAGTCCTGGATAGCCACTTCACTGTTCAGCGGGCAGTTGATGAGAGCCTCTGATCTCCTTTGACTGACATAGAGCTGAAACATCTATTATATGTTAATTATGAGAATTTTCTATTACATTTTTCTATGTCACTGGACCTTTAAGAAATTAATATATATATGATATATATATATATATTTAATTATTACTCACGTGCTTAGCATGTTATGTCATAACCATATCTATGCAAAGGAAGAAAAGATAAAATGTCTAAATATGTCTCATTTATTACTCTGCATTTAGGCAAGAGCAGTTAAGCTTTCAGATAACTACATAAAACATGGGTGCTTAGTAGAACATTGAACAATAATGTGTTTATTTCCCACGTTTTGTCTTTTTCATATTACATGCATGTTTTTAGCAAATTTTCCTCTTCTGCTTTGATACTAAATGGACAATCATGTAAAATCATTGCTTTTAACAAGTACAAGAGAGGGAGAAATTGTACAGAACAGATGGCAAAGAGAAGTAGAAAATGTATCCGCATATGTTATGCAAATGAAATTGGGTGCAAAGCATACAGGGAATTATAGCTATAAATGAGAGTGGAGTCAGTGCAGATTGGGTTTTAAAAAGTGTATGTAGGATGTGCGTAGATTAGAAAGAATTGTGAAATTTCATGCTGCAGAAGGCGCAGTTGGGCAAAAAAAAATTACATTTCTTAAATTCACTGTACACAATGTGCCTCGGGGTAGAAAACGTCATTGAATGTCAAACAGCGAAAATGTCCGTGAGAGGCACACAGTCTGGCACTGCTTAGCATACCTTATAGGCAAACTGGATACATTATATTTTCAAGAGAGACATATTTCACCTGCCCTGTCCACCTTAGGGCTTTTGTGACAGTAAGCAACGGAAGATTGGTCAAGATGACAATATTAATTCACGCTGGAAAGAATAACATACTTACAAAATGCTACACTGTTTTAAACTATGAGCAATATAGTCTGGGTTATTTTCAAGTATATTTTTACAACAACCTCTCAATTCCAAATTAACCCCATGGCTATGTCTGGTACACCTGTGCTGTAAATGTGAAGCCCCTTTTACCATATTTTAACCATCTATCGTGGCATCGAGCCTGTCCAGCCCTGTTTATCGTTATATGATGTTATACAATGGCATTATGATCCCCCCCGTCTATGACTGGTACGTCTTTTTCTATAGTGTCATGATTTCAAAGAGTTAACTCTTGATTTCCTACAGTCTGTTAAAGGCTAGGTGTAAAACATATGCTGCTTGTATGTAATCAAGCAATCTGGTCACTTGTGAGGTAGCCCTATACTTTACGTGGCTGTTTGGAATAGCAATGTAGTTAACTCTTCCTAAATGAACTCTTTACAAGTGGACAGATGGAGGTATATTGGGAGTGAACTCTTCACAAGCAAACAGATGGCATTATAACAGAGTGAACTCTTCACAAAAGGCAGATGGAGTTATACTGGCGAAATTCCATCAGGTACTTTATTTTACTCATCTCATCTCACTTACTCCATCTTTTCATTATGGTTTCCCACGTGTTATTTCTCTTCTTCTGCCATTCTCTTAAAATGCATTGTTTCACTGCAATCATATCTCAGTATGTCTTCTCTCACATCACACGCACTTCTCTTCTTTCAACTTCCCTACTGCTAGCCAAACTCAGACAAAGGCAGAATATCCCCACAAATCTCAATCCCATCGTTTATCTCTCATTCTCCTCCACATTTTATGTCAAGGTGGCATTTAATCCAGCTCTGATTCCCTTTTTTACCATCTGCTCTAACTGCCTCAACCTCATTGTTTTTACTTACTCCTGTTTTGCTGCTCTTGATTATGTTGGCCTATATCTCAGCTATACCCCTAGATGTGGAGTAAGAGGGGAAGGGAGTTGGTATCATTTTCTCTCCCCACTGCACCTTTCAATGTTTACCATTGATTCCCTTCCTCACATGATGGTGCGACCAGGATATTGCTGCAGGTGTGTTAAAGCATGGGAAAGTGCCTGGCAAGGTCTCTTGGCAGGGAACACAACAGCATATCAAGGTAGGACCCCAACAGAAGGTCACCAAAACAGCCTAGCCTTCTCCCAGCTCTGTACTAGTCTTCTAGTCTTCAAACATCCACTTATCTCTCTCTCTCTCTGACAACCCACTTCTCTCCTTCAGACCAACACCTCTTAACCTGTAACTTTGAGGTATCCTCTTTCCTTCTTTCACCTAAAAGACTTCCACAGACCTATATAAACCTCTATGGCATCCAAAACTGACACACTTCTATCTCTCCTTTCTAACACTCGTACCCCTCTCATGCCCTGATGTTGCCATAACACAGTACAGTGTAGCCTAAATCTCAGCTGAGGCTGCTCTTGCTGCTGTGGTCTTTTCCCAATCCTCTGCTCTCCAGCTTGTCCGACAAGTTGTTTCCATAATCTCATCCCTTTTTCACAACAGTAGACATGTGTTTGCCACCCTCCTCCACCCCAGCACAGCTTTCCTGATGCTACTTACAAAGTATATTAATCCTATCCCTACCAGCAGCCATCCTCAACTGCTTCAGACCCTTTTCCATCACTTGACATCTTCCTTGTCTGGCAATTGTTCCTCTCCTCTACCGCTCCCTGTTGCTGTGACTTAGGGCTCCTTTCTGGGTCCTCTACTCCTCTCTATATTCTCTTCATATACCACTTCTCTGGGAAAAATCGCTTGGATGCCACCTCGATGACAATGGTATATTTATCTAGTTTCCCTCTAGTTTTTTGATTTCTCACATTCTTCCAGTTCACCACTCATTAAAATGGAAATGATGTTTAGAGTGTCCATTTAACATGTAGATGAGGTGACATATTAAACTTCACTGCACCCATTAGAACTCACTATTTCGTGAATAAACCAATGTCTTTTCTGCAGACTTATGGTATGTATATAATTTATATTGGGAATGTATATTACTAAAACTATAAAGACATATATCTTAGAATGCTATCTTTATATATCCTATAATTTTGTTAAAATATAGCGAAGTGATTTTCAATAAGCATAGGAAGTAGGCTTTTTCCCCCCCACAAACTTTCATAAAAATCATTTTCTCCACTGATATCCTGCAACCATCAGCGAAACGTCTCTCAAACTTGTCAGTTAAAAATAATGAGACATCACATATGTTGAATATAGAATATTGGAACCTTCATACCAGAAGACTGATCTGCAGCTACATTAAGCCTCTTTTCACAATGAATAATGAGCATGTAAGATTTATAACGGAACGCTAGTTCAGAGGCAGAACTCTTTGAAACACTGCTGTTTCCTCCCTGATTAAGTTTCTATATAGAAGGCAACATCACTTGATTTTACTGTGAATGGTGAATAAAACACTGGACATTTCACGGTGTGTCTGCGTCATTTGGAATTTAGATCAAGATAAAGGAATTTAGATTAAGAAAGGAAATCATTGTGTATTCTGCATAGCATAGGAAAGCAGAATTGTCTTTTTTCCCCCCAGACAAATACAATGGTGTTAAAAGAATTGCTGTCTCTTCTGCTTTATAAAGTATTTGAGGGTCCCTGCACTTGCATTATACGAGATGTTTATGCGTGGCAATAATATAGATGCACAAACCTATTAGGAGGGACATCTAGATTTTAAATTAAAATATTGGGCCCATAAGGGTATTGTTTGTTTTTATTTTATATGCATTTTAGAAGACATTTTAGAATTATATGCATTTTCAGGGTTTCGTTAATTGTTATTTTGTAAACATGGTTGTTATTTAAAAAAAAGTGTTAAAAATGTAAAACGAGACATAATTCAATACTTTTAAGACTTCTTCATACCCACTGAACAAAAACATATATATTTATGGTCTTCTTCCAATGCCTTGTAGCATTTTCGCATTAACACACTTCTTGTTACACTTGCCTATTCCTGTTAGCCTTACACACTCACATGGGTACAAACTTATTTCGTCTAGCATATTGCCATCAATACTGTCATGCATAAAGCACCACATCTGAGCACATGGGACCTGTAGTCATTATAAAGATCTGATGGACCAGAGACATATCTTTTGTACATCGACCTTATTTTTTAGTATCAAGGGAATCCTTAGAATTAACCCTCCACAACCTTAAAAAATCTCCCATAACCTTAAAAACCAGAATAATAATTTTCAATGACACAGGACGTGAACTATTTATAAAAAAAACCCGAAAAATTAATTTTTGCTTAGAAGGTCCGAGGATGCCACGGTACAAATCAGTATTATGAATTTCATAATTCTTATTTAATGAGATATTAATTGCCTACAATTAAATATCCAAATTTGTATCTTTTCCTTATTTGTCTATATAATGTTTGACTTGTGCTAGCCTAAAACTTTGATGGTATTCTTCAGTTTAATATTTTCCTACGGTTTAAATTGCACAGCAATATTCTTATTTTGATCATTTACTAAACATAAAATGTTACCCATTGTTCTAACATCCTGATACAATTCCTCCTCTTATTTATTTCTGATCCTGTTATTTTGTTACTTTTCTAACATATTAAAGTGCAGGTTATACAGAGCTATATCTCTCCCACCAAATGTGCCCTCTTGTGTGTGAATAAATCACGCGGTCTTTTTACGTGAATGCGCCAGGAAGATTTGTTACATCAGGCAACGACAAGGTAAATGTATTATTTAATATCTCTGGGGACAGCTGCCCGACAATAAATTCTAGCTAATATTGATGAGTTCCTCAGTGTGGCCTTTAAGTATTAATATGGGTAGATACTCTGGTCCCTCTTTGTTTCTGTCTATCTTTTCTATATTTAATGTATACTGTTTATTAATGTATTATACATTTTCTGCCTGTGTCTTAGCTCAGCCACTGCCAATACAAACAAAATACTATAACTATACCTTTATAAAAGGTAGCTATACACCATGTATGCCATCCAAGAGATTACATAATAGCACGTGCCACAATATGTAAAATTATCAGAAATAGAAAAATGAAATTAAAGTAGACTTAAATAATATATTTTAAACATTTTAAATAAATATTAATACACATTTTTAAAAACCCTAATGTTTTAAAAGAAAAGTAAAATGATGGTTACATTTCCCACTGATCAATAATATATAACAGTAATTTTTGGGTACAATATGCGCAATTTAGCTCTTTTTCAAGAGTCTTGAACGGTAAGGTGTATTCAGGGATGAAATCCAGGATATTTCTGGCCCCCAACACTGGTGTTCAGGCCCTGACCTCACCCTGATGCGCATGATACCAGTTGTGCAGCGTTAACCCCTTCAATACCAGTAGCATGTCTACATAGGCTTGTGGTATACCAAGTATTGAAAGAGTTAAACAAAATCTTCAACAAAAGGTGGTTCCAGATTAGTTGCTCTCTGCTAGCTCTGCAGTAGTTGAATTACTTTTGACCAGATCACTCCTATTATGATCTGGATGACCCCCACCCCCATCAGTGATACCAGACAGAGAGAGGGGTCACTCACAATATAAGGTTAAAAAACACAGACATTAATGAAATAAATATGTTATTATCATTTTACATTTATTAGATAATTACATTGATCACTGATCAGTGATTGATCTGACCAATCGATCAATGTCAGTGGCCTAAATTTGTCACAAGTTATCTGTTACATATATTTTTGTTTTACAATATTTAGTTTATATTGTAACAATTTTTAATCTACAGTAATAAACGGCAATGTGATCAATCATTAATGACCTTTAAGTCACCGATCATTGATCAGTCTCACCAACCATCAGCCGGTGACCTAATCTAGTGGGTGTGTATTATACACAAGGATTTCTCTATATTAATACAAAATTGTCTGTAAAGTTATACCTTCATATTCTACAAAGGTGCATATTATACCTGACATTTTACAGCATATAATCAGAATTCAGTTTCCCTCTTTTGGGGAACCGCTTAACTTTCAGACACAAATGTCTTTTGTTTCCCCTTCCCATGATTTTCCTATTTTGTATGAGCGCAGAATGTTTGGGTATGAGTGTATCAAAGTGCTGTTTGTATGCATGTATATAGAATATTTTCCCAGCAAGCAAATAGCTGTAATATGAAAGTACAAGAAAACTAACTGAATGGGTTTTAAGGTTTTTTATATTATTCTGAAAACTTTTGAAAAATACTCTACAGTGTCCGGAATACAGCAAATTATGGATATGCCCAACCACAGAGAAGTGAACATCAAAATGTTTCTGATATAAGCTTTCTGGTTGAAAGATAACAATGCAGAATTTTGGGTCAGTGGTCTGTACAAAAAGAAAGCATCTTCGCAAATATTATTTAAACAGACCGAATAACAAACTGAGCAAAGCATAATTCTGTTGTCTGTGACATCCTTGGTTTTGATTCAAATCGTACAGAAATATTTCAGCCACTAGTGACAAAGTGAGTGATGCATACTGGGAAGTTATCAGTGGCAGCATATGCTTATCAATAATCAGATTTCTTTGACAATCTCAAAAGGCAAAAAAAATAAGTTTTATGGTCTCTGTTGTTAGCATACTTTGTAAATTTGCAGCTTCATGTGACCCTCATAGTTATGAATAGCCTAATATGCCAACTTAGGGAGTTAAAAGCAAGGATGAGGTTTATCTACGGGATGGATGAGCTGTGCACATGGCCTTAGGATACAGACATATACTTTGGTGGTTCTGCTGCATGAACCTCTCTTCTGACCTAAGAAAACATTTGCCATGCTCGGATCAGGGCTTCCTATGACTTTAAAATATTGATGATCTCTCACCTATCCAGTAGTGGTGTTGCTGGTTTTCATATTATTGTGGAGGCTCTGTTGATATTTAGATAAACTTTGCCAATTTATGGTGATGGTAGTGGTGTTAGTGTGTAAATGTGTGTATCCCAGGCCACAATGTACCAGTCCTCCCCGGGTGAGGCTAGTTACAGTTGTTCTGACATTTTCTTCTTTAACATTTTAGTTCTCACTGGGCTCCACCATTTTATTTTGCTGCTAAGAAGTGGCCCTGCATGTCAAAGACTACATACCATTAATTATTATCATCGATTGAAGTCTGTTCCTTGTGAAAGACAAGAAGGATCACTTTTTGTGTTTGGTTACTATTTCACCGGCTCATTGCATTTTTTTTATGTTTTTGCAAATATCCCTGTTCCATACGGGACCTGGCATTCCTTTATATTATGAAACTTAGCAAGTATGGCAATTTCTAAAAAAAAATCAATGGTATATCAGGAATTTCTAATAAAAAGAGAAAGCAAAATATGCCCCAGCACCATTATATATTTATCTGTCAGATCACATTACAAGCTGTTAGGCTTCTACTGATAAAAGTAAACACAAGGGCGGTACATTAAACGCTAGGATGACATTCAAGTCTGTGCTTTAGAGAAAGCATTTAGTACAGGACAAGATCAATAAGTGCCATTGTACCATCACAGCAGCTCACAGGAAACAATTCCTATTTAAATGTTAATACTGAATGATACAGCCTACTATAATGTGTTCATTTATTTCAATCACTTAGGCTCTTCTTTTTTTTTGTTCAGAAAGAATAAAAATTAATCAACAACTTAGGCATTATTAGCGGAACTTTAAAGGGACAGCATACGGTCCCTGACAGCCACACTAAAGATAAATGCATATTAAAGTACACTGTGAGTACTTTAATATACATTCTTCCAAAAAAAATCACAAACTTAAGGTAAAAGCTGCAACTCTTCTTCGAAGGTCCAACAGCTCTTGTCAGTGATTTGCGGTGGCAGGAAAGTTCTCCCACTGAAATCAATGAGCCAGGGCTGGAGCGGACTGGAGGTAAGTATATCACATACTGGGAGATCTGTTTGCCCAAACTCATCTCCTGCACAAAAAAAATAGGTGGAGAGAGAGGAAAGAGGCAAATGGGGGGATTCTATAGAATCGACAGGATGACATCATGGGAACTGAACCACGCAGCTTTCATTGGTAAATATGATGCCCATTCCGTGTAGAGGTTGCAACTACTCACGTCCTTTGACATCAAATGGTTAAGGCAATCAAAAGCTGAATAAAGACTCAATCATTCAGCAATAATATAGTAAAAATATAGTTAAGCCTTACTGCATTCTAAGACTGAATCTAAAGTAATCCTATGTAATAAATGAAAATGCTTGTTTGCATGGCCTCTATCGCAAAAAAAGACTTTTTTGTTAAAATTGCACCAGCATTACAAATGTATTTTTTTAACTGTCAGCATGTACAAATTTAACGAGTACGATTATCACCGCACAACACATGTGAATCAAAGCAATTACGTCAAATAAGCAGTTAAAATGTGTGCAGATCCTTGGGAATTTAGTCTTGCTATAAGTAAAATGTGTTTGTTAAACCAGTAATTATGCAAATATTTTTACATTATAAATTAAGGTATAATCATACTGATTAGTGAGATTTATGCAATGCAAGGGTATCCTGGATTTAAGTCATATTAACCGCACTAATTATGTACAAGCGCTGAAAGGGTTAAATTTTAAATATTTTTTGTATTTATTTCTGTTCCTTGATATCATTAACTAAAAGAGTTTTGATACACTTCTTAAGTACTTTAAGTTTAATAAGTACTTAATAAGTACCTAGCCCCTTTAAGTTTCATAAGTACTTAATAAGTACCTAGCCCCTTGATAGCTGGAGAAGGGCAGGATAAAAAGGAAAGAATGCCTAATACAACGTTTATTTTTTATATCAAAATGTTATATCAAATTTAATTTTGATTAGTTTTGTTTAGTCGAGGAATTACCTACTTCAGAAAATGCAATTAAGTTGATATTTTAGATTCACTCACAAAACACTCAGTCATGATCACACTTTGGTCCAGTAATAAATATAATAAATAATAAAAATGTTTGCTTATAATGTGCACATACAATTTTACTTACACATAAGAAACAACATATAATATGAAAGTATAAAAAATCCAAGGATGCACAGCAACTACTGTGTGCATTGAAATAGAGACACACTCCGCATACACGCATAACAGTGGAGCCTCTAGGCGGAGAATGGTAAATTAAAGCATGGCAGGGACTCGGCAGGCAGCAAGCAAGTAAACCAGAAGATTGACAGGCAGAAGATGCTGCATCTGTATTGATTATGGACAATCGTATATTTTTAATACGTGTTCCCATGCATGCTCAATAACATATGACCTATAAAGGAGGCCAAGTGAGCACGGTGACATCAAGCGAATAAATATGGCTGCTGCTTACTCAATGAGACATGTGCTTGTGGTAGGAAGCTTACTGTGACGTCCAGTAAGTAAAGATGGCTGCCGCATAGTCAATGTGACGTGCTTTCGAGAGGACGTGACAATAACCACCTCCTAGAGATGGGGTGGATACTGGGCTGAAGGCTATTTAAGGCTGTAGCAGTTAGTTTAGAGGTCAGAAAAAGCCAGGTCCCTCTTGGGGAGCCCATGTACATCCATTGAACATGTGACAAGGAACTCTCCTCATTTTTTCGTGTTTTATGCTGATCCAATTATCCTGTGTACGCTGCTCAGTCTCTACTAATAGAGCTCAATATATGTTTTTTTTTTTAACTTTTACCTGATATATATATATATATTGTTTGCAGTAGTATATGTTTAAAGTGCTTGGTTTATGTTTGGCCTTGTATTTCCAGTAAAGTTTTGTTTATACTTTGCCTTGTCTGTTTGTCCAAGATATTCACCGATATTTATGTGATTGACCAATATACTTATATTTTTATTTATTTTAAAGTTTGGGTATTTGTGCATAACTGCATACATTTACATATTCCCATAACACCATCATACCATAGACAGAGGTCAGGAGCATGAGCCGAAACTCCTTCCATTGTCCAAAGCAATGTTATTCCACAAGATGTTTGATGGCTTGGTTGATGTCAATTAACAATTCCAAATATCGGTTTCTAAAACGTTACATCACAGTAAAACATTCTGACAGTGTACTTCCTATACTAATATTATTTTTGGAAACACGCTTCAGCCAAGATATCGTCAAATGGATATTCCAGCCATCATGAAATAACAATTGTACATGTATCGATTGACATGGCTGGTATAGTCAACAAAAATTCTCATTCTATCTACTGTATATACAAAGAGGCATACTGTACCTTTGGTGGAGAAGGCAGGTGTGGTTGTGGAGGTTGTGAAGGTGAAAAGGGGGATGATTGTGGTTGTAAATAAAGTGTTTGGAACATCTGGTCAATGGGAAAACATAAAAAGAGACATGAAACATAAAAGCAAATCATATCAGAACAAAACAAAGTCGAACAAAGCTTTTGCTTAACGCAGACAGAACAAGTTAGACATGCTTAAAACAGAATGACTCACAAACTTTCTGAAGTTTGATATTAAATCACTCTCTCTTTTCTATTTATCGTAGAACTATAATTACAAAAAGTGCAAAATTCTTGGCGACTTTAAATTACTAGCTACTGTACGCAGTAAACAATGTAGCTATTGAGAGTGAATTTAATAGACAAGAAGCAAACTTTCATCCATGCCGTTTTACAATGACTTGTACGGGGGATTCAAATGTGGATAAACAACATGCCGTGTAGAAGTGGGAGACAAACAAGGGAATAATAACATGCTTAGTGGATGGAAATTATACATTAAAAATGAATGTTTCACCTGCAGTGCCTTCCCCAGGTATATATCAGTGAAAAGTAAAAAGAAAGTCACCGCATCTCAAATGGAACACAGTATGATTAAGGTTTTCCCAGACTATAATACAGCAACTAATAAATTTATATTAATGGCTCCTGTGACCCATTGAAATGTTCTGATTTTCCCAAAAGAAACAAAATCAAGAGCACTGCCATGTAGAATGATATCCGATACAAAGCGGAGATCATATTGCAGTTATTAATATTTGACCAGTATCCCTAGTAGAAAACATTGAACAGTACTACAGGACGCAGTATTGTTATTGTTTAATTATTGTTTAATTGTTATTGTGTAACTGATTGATCATCCCGGCACTCGAAAATCATTAGGTATAACCAAAAAATGCAATTGCAATCGCCATGGCGACCAATGGAATTTTGTAGTTCATTGCTCCATCTCTTCCAGCCACTCATACATAGGCACTTTTATCTTTTTTAATATTCAAAAGCAAAATAAGGACTGCATATGACATTGGAAGATCTGTTTTATGATATTAACTTAAGCACAATAATGAAAATATATTAGGGTTAGAATTATTTGTTTACAAATGTGATTCTTTAATTTAGAATAATGTCTTCATTAATGTAGGCTGCAGGGTTGATTACTGTGATTCCTTTCTTATTATTGGTTTTATTGATTTCTTCACAATAATCTCCTTTGTGTTCATACTGTCCAGAGCGTGCATAATATCTACGAGGATTTTGGAATTCTTACCATGGCTGTAATGGTAACCTAATACTAATCAGATGTTGTATTACTTACATCCCACTATAAAATCTTACTTGTTAAAGACAAATAGTAAAGTAGTTCCTATTAGTATAAAGAGAAGTGGACTGTTACACCACGGGCAGACTTTTATCTCCAGGTGGTGTGTGTAATGTTTAGCATGGGAACAAATTTGGGAACAAATTCAAAAAAAGTTACACAGCTAGTGCAAATGGGAAAAAATATCCAAAATACATTGATCGACTTACCCTTTTATGACCTATCCAACCTTAGCCCCAACCCTATATAACAAATTTCCTAACTATACCCAAAACACTAACCAAAACCAAGAAATATCTAAAAAAAACAAATACTCCTTGGGGTCAAGTAAAACATTGAGAGTAATAGAAAAACAATTTTCACCAACAATCTGAAGTAATACTGCAGTTTTTTGGACATGAAAAAACTGCAATACTGCACTTTTACTGCATTTGTACTTCCCTGTACTGCAGTTTTACTGCAGTTATTTTTGTAAGGAAGTACAAATGCAATAAAGCTACTGTACATTGTAGGTTTGCAATATAATGACGTATAAGTGCAGTAAATGTGCTATAATACTGCAGTAAAAGTGCAGTATTGCAGTTTTTCATGTCCAAAAAACTGCAGTATTACTTCAGAAAAAAACTGCAGCAATTTTTCCTCAGGGAGAACGTCACTGGTCTCCAATGGCTATTGTTTTGTGTTGTACTAGGTACATCATTGGTCACAAAGGGTTTAAAATAGGCATAGAAAGTGGATCTCATAAAGAGAAGACAGGGAAGTAGGGGAAACAAAGATAAACACAATGCAATGGAATCCAAGCAATAATTATTCCAATACGCAACATTATTAATGTCATTTTATTTGGGGCTGCAGAGTCTATTTAAGGCATAATTTACTAAACATCTCATCCATGCCATTACAGCATTCTCCTCTAAGCAATAATTGGACAGAGAATAGCATAGTTTTCACATCTGTGTAATTGTTAAGTGCTTTGAGACCAAAATGAACAATAGCTTTACCAATAATAAGTATTGTTAATATTACTACCATTCTCCTTCTTCTTTTTATAATTATTATTATCCACTTTAATAGAAACAGATAATGGATTTGTATTTAATGTATTATTTAAATAAAACCACATTCCTATTCAGTTGTGACCGTTTTTATTTATGTATACTGGTAGCATGCAATGCATAATGATCATAGGAAACGGCACTGTCGGCGGCACTTCAAACGAACACTCCGAACTCACTAGGTTAATGCAAAGGCCCCAGAGGTGTCAAGAAAAAAAATAGCAATGTAGGTTAAATATACATGTAATAAAAAAAATGGCAAGGAAAGTACAGAAGAAAAACATATGAACATGAAACAGATTATGGTATGAGAAAAAGCAACTGTTGGTATATTAAGAAGTTTAAAATATAGAACATGAAATACATTGATTATGAATTGGCACATATGATGTTTTCTTTTTCTATAAATATATATGCACATGTAAATGTAAACCAAGCTTGGAAGAAGTCTGTTTTACCCACATCATACATTTTGACCAGAATTATGTGTAATAAATAAAATGTTTGTGAAATACCAATACATGCATAACTAATTCCTTTCTTTTAAATAAAATATGATTTTTTAATGAAATATATTTTGTCTCTGTTGGATTCTTTATTGTGTTTCAAAGGTGTTATTATTTCATAAGATGTAGTTGGAAAGACACTGCGTATGAAATTGTGTTGATTACTCAAGGCTCTTAGGTTCTATAATTAAACCAAGAGGAATTGCCCCACTTAAAGCAAGTCTGGGGTCGAAGTAGCCAAGAATGCAGACAGTATTTTACTAATATTCTTTGAGAGATTTCTATACAGGTTGTTGTATAGTCGGTGGTGAATATGCCAATAGGCCAATGCTGTAGGCCACCATTCTGTTAGGACCTTTAACCTCCAAACTTTGCTGCCCAACTCTTATTTAGACTTTTTATTATTTCTATCAACTTGACAATTAGTACGGATACATCTCACTCAACATCAACATAACATTCTATGCAGTTATTATACGATTCATTTTTTTTACACAAAAAGATGGTAAGCACCTGAAAGAGCAGTGATTTTGTTACCGTCTCCTCAAAATGGCACAAAAAATTCACACGTACGGGCTTTGGGTCAAAAGACTTCATTGCAAGTACAGTAAAAACTGTAGTAAACAGAGAATTGCATACATTTTGTCTGATGGTACAGCTCTACAGAAAGTGTTGGGAGTATTTACATACACTGTTATATATTTATATATATATATGCTATATATATATATATATATATATATATTATATATATATATATATATATAACACTTGATGTTTCATTAAATGCATCTTCCAATGTTATGGGTTAGAAATATCAAGCAATTTGTTGGACAAACCGGTTAAATTTGTAGCAGAGCCCATAGAAATCAATGAATATTTCTGCTGATGGCTCCAAATTTAGAAACTTAATAAATCTGAATTATTAATAAATACCGCACTGAAAATGCATTCACAAGTTTAACAGACGGTTATTCGTTGTGAAATTGCCTAAAATTGTGCTTGTAATAAAATGGGGTATGTAAAGGGACCCCCCAGCCTTTATACATGTGGATGGGATACCATAATTAGGTAGTTTAGTCCATTTTCTATGCAAAGATCCTGGCATTTATGTAAACATACCCTATTTTATGGAACGACATTGCACCTTTTTATTTACAGCGCAAATAATTGGCTCACATGTCACAAATTAAAGAGGCCATCGCAACACTGAATACTTTTTGCAGTTGAGACACCTTTATAGATAAGACTTGTGTCATCACAAGGTGATCTGGTGACTCAGATCTTTTAAATTAGCCTTTCGATAAACAGGTTACTCATAATAATTACGCAAAAAGGGTTTTTTTAGTTTTAATTCATGCGCAGCAAGAGCACCGCCTGCCTGCCCCTGACCAAGGTTGAATGTGGCCGCAGCAGGACCCGGTTGTTACTTGGCTGCGTGCTGCTCCACATGGCTGCCTTTGTGTTTTCTGCGCTCTTGTCGTTCCTTTGTCTGTTTATCTTTTTGAGTGAAACAGCTTACAAAAGGAAGATGCTGAAAAGCAGTGCAGCAGAAGAATGAAAGCGTCAGCATGAAATACAATCCATTACAGATCACCAGGTGTAATTCCATTTGGAATGAAAGATCATTTTTAGAGAGCGCTACAGTTAACCCTTCTTCATGTTTTTCCTTTTTTTTTTCAAATTTCACAGTGTTCGGGTTTTGAAACAGAAGTGTTCCTGCGGATGGATGGAACTAAACATCGTAAATCCTTTATAACATCTTGCGCAAGGAAATGGTTTAACGTGTACATTATAACGACATTATAAGGTGCAATTTATAACCGTGCCATTTCAGAGACCAAAAGTTCTAAGAAAATGTAAATTTATTATGTAATCTTTTATATTTCTATTTCAAATCAATAGCTACAGCTTTGAGAACAGTTCTGTATTCATCACATACTAGGGATTTGGCACTTTTATCGACACAGTAGGATACTTATGGGGTTGGCTTTATAATAGCTATGCCCGCTTCTATCCAGCCATTTTTAGACCACTGCCAGAGGTAGATACAAGAATAAAGCATACATCACATTGTTATTCCCTTGCTAGACAGTTATAGGTTAAAAATAAATAAAAAAATAAATAAAATTAAAAAAATATATATATATATGTGGGCTTTTCCGATTGACTTGGGTTCTTTATAGTTTTCATAATATATATCTTTATTCTATAAGCGCTATAATTCTGCATCACTCAGAATTCTATGGTTATGTTTAACTGCCACGATTTAACCCATTTTTTAACTGCTTTAGCTAATTAACAAACAAAAGTTAAATTAGAATTGTAAGCATAGTTAAGTCTGTATAGAATGCATACACATACATATGTATATAAAGTGACTGGAATATTGTCGTAGCTTAAGGTTCTGCTGTCTAACATCCCAAACCGCTGGCAAAACAGAATACATGACCAGCAGCAAGAGCATTCAAACAGTGGCCGATCTAGCCGAGCAAAGTGCTTACGCCCAAGTAAATAGAGAATATACAGCCGGCACTGTAACATGTCTTTTTTTTTTGATCTCCGACAAAAGTACAAGGTGCATCCTCGGGGCATTTGTCTGTAGGGTCAAAACCGGTCAATTGGAATGCTGAAGGACGGCGCTGTGTGCACCCCTAAATGATATGAATGTATTTTTAGCGGACGATAATTCCTGCCATTGTGCTGCTGCTATAATCTCTGACTTTGTGAACACCCTCCTGTTTCTGTGAGTGTTTTCTTGACATTTATTATTAACAATAAAAGCCAAGACAAATGAAAGTAGCAGCTGTATTGATTCAGCAAATGCAGCACAGAGAATTCTAACAGTTTGATCTCTTCTGCAAGACCAAAATACATAAGCTCCTTTACTGTGCCCCCGCCAACACCTTCCACAACCCCTCCCCTCCATCAATGAAAAATGGAAATAATATTGCTGTTTTGACGTTGGTGGAAACCGTTACCGGAGAATTGTAATCATTCTGTTCATAGCCGTATTGATTTCGACTATCATCTGCAGCACCAACATAAAAGTATATTGCCTTTCATCTTTCACAAGGATCTGAAAAAGTGATCACCAGTGACCTTGTTCTATGAGCAATTCCATGTCTAGATTAGTCAATTAGAGATCAAACAATATTCATTGTTTTTTTTACCGTTTCTGTACGCCTCGCGCGTTTCGCTTTGCTTCATTTATCTAAACAAACATAATGTACTGGAATTTGAAAATAAAGCAGCCGGCCATGTGTATAATTTATTAAATAGCAAGCCACAAAAAAAAACTGTAGATAAACAATAGGGAATGTTTTCAGATCGTGAATTTAAAATCCAATGTATGTTAATCTTTAATGTCTTCAAAAAGTTTGGTCTGCCAAAGAATCAAACTTGGTAACAGCAACAAATATCCACAGAACCTCATATTAATATTAATGACATTTCCAGATGTACGAAATCTGGCAAAACAGATACTTTGGGGGGTAATGTATCATAAGGCGATCTGCTGCAATATTATAAAAGTGGTTTTATCGCTATAGCAACCAATAAAATGGACCCAATCGGCAAAGTACAATGTTTTGCTTGCTATTACAAAAGGGAAATCTTGTTATACGTAACTCCCTTGTGTCGCAAAACAGTAGTTTAAATGTAAAAGACTCACTTTTTTTCTTACAATTGTGGGTTTTGCGCATGTTGGGTGGGTGCAATGGCATTTCACATTCACATGATTTTTTTTTTAGCAATCTGAGCTTGTTTTTGTGTCACATGACAATTTAGTGGGGATTTAATAAAGCGACAGTTTACCTTCCCCGACATATGCTAAGATTTGTGCTATTTAAAAATGTTCCTCTGTATTAAAACACTTTTTCAAATATTTTTTTGTTGATTGTTTCAGTATTCTGTATAGAATGCCTTTTCGTGTGCCGAAATGATGCATTATGTCACAATTATCGAATCAACTATGCCATAAAGCTAACATCTCCAACAATTTCCTTGCAGAACATTTACAGGAACAATCAAGAAGCACAGACGAGTGCGGTGACTGCCAGCTTGATAGATGTGTTTGTGGAATAGGTAAAGTGTAGAAGAACCTAAAGGGATTACAATATTAGTAGTGGTGTCATCCAGTGTAACTAAAATGATGACTGAACAGTAGTTGTGAAGGATCAGGTTAACCTTTTATGAATTATTAACAAATAAAAAAATCAACACAGCACGCTGTCAATCATGTTGGTCGTTATTTTGCCTCTGTATAGAGGAAGAACGATAGAAAATACAATATATTTTGTATTTTTTGAATATACAAAATCTGATCCTACCATGGAAAGTCTTGACATTAAGTTATCTTTTTTTTAATTGTCTAAATTAAAAAAAATGGCACCTAAATCATGTTTTAACAAATATATGATGATCTAAATCTCTTTATGAGATAGAGTACATATAATTTGATAGCAAATTAAGAGCTATTTGGATCACTCAGTTTGACCCTTTTTTTCTACCTGCTAATGCCAATAAAGAGCCTTTTCTTGGTCCTTGGTTTTGTCTTCTATTCAATATAGTCTTTTATCCGCCATATGCACGTTTAAATTCCATTATTGAAGTAACCTCTACCATTTAAGTTGGAAGGCTGTTCCTCTTATGTACCACCCTCAGCAAAGAAATACCTTCTCACATTACTTCTGAGGATCTGACTCTCCAAATAAGTGATAGATTAACTAACATGACGTTTAAAACACTTCAGCTCCGTTTTGTTGCAACAGAGGTTAAAATGCATTGAGCTTCTTCTGCAAGAAAGAGTAACCTCCAAAAAAATACTCAATTTGGTGAGATGATGTTCAAGGACCCTCTCCACATTAATTATTAAGCAGAGCCAACTCAAATGTAAACTTAGATTTTGATTTAGACCAAAACATAATTAACTATTATAAAGAAGGGATCCACGCCTAAGCAAAAAGGTACATAGAAAAAGGGACTTTCAAAGAGACGCGCATAAGGTTTATCTGCTAAGTGGAGCAATTGTCAGATCTGTAATTTTATTATTTGATCACATAAAACAATACACGTACCTTTAACTATTAATTTGTAATTTCATAGCAGCAACCTGATTTTTATCACATGAAAAGCATTCCCCGAAAAATTATGAATGAGGCCAAAATTATTAAAGAATGATTTCTGGGAACAGCCTGGGCATTTAGCAGTAACACGAATAATGTTTAAATAATTAGATTAAAAATAATATTAAAGGCATATTAAAAAAGAGTAGTGGAACAGTGCAATCAATAGATTTTAAATCATAACTATAGTATGAGAGATTTGTTTATGAATATAACCTCTTGTTCTATGGTTACTGTATGAATTTTAGATCTGCGTATGTGTGTTGTTTAAAGAAACAATACTCAGGTATTTGTAAAGAAAAAATACACAGCCATGTCTTGTGTTTGTCCATTCATTAATGATAAAAGCATTGACTGATGTGTAACAGCATAGGCTGTTTCTTTTGAGTATATCACACTGAGACCAAGATGGCACAACATGGATTAGGTTCGTTAAGCAACGTTCTTCATAGGGACCTTGGCACAGCTGCGGATCTGAACTTGATAAATAATTCATAGTTAGCTTTCCAACTTTCAAATGAGAAGATTCAGATTGAAAATGTGACCTGCAATATTATACTTCTAGCAGGATATTAATAGGAAATACAAACTGATGTCGTCCGACGGTTGTTAACACAGCATGTCACCTCTGCATTAGCGCAAATGAACATTCATCTGAGCTGTTGAGTCTAAAAGAGGTGATATGAAAATAAATTCTAGAATATGGTCTGGTTTACTCACAAAGACATTTATCAATGTCTTTCTGTTCCATTTTATCCTAGCAACATCAGTTTTTGTAAAATACATTTAAAGGAGGCTTCATACTGAACTTTTTCATACAATAAATAGCATCTTGGAAATAGAGGGAGAAGGAGAGGGAGAAGGAGAGAGAGATGGAGAAGGAGAGATAAAGGGAGGAGAGAGAGGGAAAAGGAGAGAGGGACAAACCAATACCAAGAGTGGCCTACCAATACCTTTAAAAAATACTTTTTGGGTCATTTGAAACACTTTGCGACCAGTATTCAAGTACAATACTATATTCATATATGAGGTTACAGGAGAACCCTAAAGAGATTTAATATATTTGTGCGCCTTATAATAAAGGAAGCTTGTGATCAATGTTCCCTCGCAGTTAGTAAGACTAAAAAAAAAGTCCATTGAGGTCAACATTTCCAAAATTTAATTGCATTGATCCAGGTGAAGGAAAAAAAATCCTTTGAAGTTCATGTTGATTTGGCACAGAAAGGGACAAAAACATTTTTTAGCTATAAGAGCCTACTTTTAACTATTTAGCAATAAATTGCCTCTCTCGAACATGTATTATAAAAAAGGAAAATATGGTCAACGATTCAACTTGACTGTCAATAAAATGATCTCCCCAAAACCCGTCGGCCATAATTATGTCGCAGAGAATTCATAAGTAACTGGTCAGATCAAACATAACTTGAAATACATAATGTTATCATAAACTTTATACTGAGAGGCACTTACCATTTACTATTAACACATATTCAGCACTGCTGTGTCCGATGCGATTTGCTGCTTCACATCGATAAGTGCCATTGTCTGTTTTATTTAAGAATGTTATCGTTAGTTCTCGTCCATTAACCACCATTCTCTCTGGGTCAGGGAGCTCCCCACCATCTTTAGTCCATAATACGGCTTCAGGCCTTGCGGAGAAAAGAAAATGGTAACATCATTAATAGAGCTTCAAGTGGAGTTAGTAAATGCATAATATTTGTGTAATATTTATTTAAACCATGATCTAGATACGATTGCTCCTAAAGAACATTACTAACATGCATGGAGCTAGTGAGTTTTGTCGGCATAACCCAAAAGCAAATGTGCATACCTCCACTACATTTCAGGTATCCATATTAAGAAACTGGTGTTGGGGGAGTAGCAAGAGACAGAGAGGAGTCGGCACTGGAAGTGGGTATGGTCTGTCAGTGGCAGTGCACGGCCTCACAGGCATACCTGGGAACATCACGGCTCTGAGTAACCCCCGAGACCTCACTTTTCAGAATGTAGTTAGGCAGTCATGCTGATGTCAGTGGGCTTTGCCACTGAAAGGTGTCCATTTTGGAGGGGAAGTGGGCGGGGAATGTGGTGTGCCACAACACTGCTAACGTGACCCTGAGTTTCCCAAACAGCGGCACTTCACCTGGAGTCCCCGGGAAAAACTAGGGAGTCCCCAGGTATGCTTACAGGACTACCTTGTGGTGGTCAACTGCAAAACATCACAAGGTGGCCATGTGGGAGCTGAAATGGAGGTCTGTGCTGCAACAATACAATAAAGTTACAGAAATTAAAGGAGGAAATGTAGAAACATGACGCTATGTGTCAATATGGTCTACTTTCATTGGTGATATACAGCACATATCAAAGTGTAACTCCATTTAAAGGTGTCAGAGGCTCAGATAAGAAAACCACATGGATGAGACCACATGGAGAACTTACTCAGAACATTTAGATAGAAGGTTGTACAAAGATACTTAACTGTAAAAGAGACAACCACTGCACACTATTAAAGGACATGTCCCTATGTAATGCCCTACGTGCTAAAATGTACATGCAAACTATGGAAAAATATGTCCAATCCTAATGTGATGGTGGGTTTCTTGTGATACTGTCCCACTTAGACAAATTGTGCTCTCTATCAAGTAACCATAGCAGATCTGTCATTTTATTCTATTATCTGTTGTTCTCACATAAAAACAATGGAAAAGCCCTTTTCTATGGCAACAACATATCACTGTTTGCTTTTGTGTCAAATGACAATTGAATGTTTCCATCAAAAATACTGAAAAAGGTAAAAAAAAATTGAGGCTGGAGGATTCAAGCATTCAGCATATTAGCAATGATTGTTCTTAATGACGCATTCGGTTACAAAAAGTGTTAAAGTTAGCAGAGTGGGTAGAAAAGTTATTTTTCATAGATTTTAGCACTTGATAGAATTTGGATGGAATAAAAAGTAATGAAAAGCATTTGTTTACATTTCCATAAAATAAATTAGATTCATTTATTGTTGTTGAGTGCTTTATGAAAAATAAACTGCTGACACACTGAGAAGGGAAAAGCACAAATCAAAATGGCATTCAGTATCGTGACTAAAACAGTTGATGTCATTTTTAAGTATTGAAACAGAATATGGGAACACTTTACTGTATGTGTGTTGAAGCTTTATTTGTATGTAACACGTTAAGACAATACAGCAAATACCTAATGCCTAGCAACTTTGTGATTTTTTTTGTAATTAAAGGCATCCAAGTAGTAATTCAGGGCTTTACATCTATATAATAAGCATACCTGGGAACTCTCCGGGTTTGACGCGGAGATTGCAGGGTGAGCACTGCTCCTCCCGTTCTCCGGGTCAAGACCAGAATCCTCCGGGTCGCGGAAACGGGGTCTTGACACGCCCCGCTCCCCGCCCATTTCACCTTTAAGTAGGGGTGTTTCCCGCTGCCGTCAGTAGGAATGCCCCCGGCGTCAGCGGGAACTCCCCCCTGCTGACATCAGTGTGCAGTCCTGCCTGCGTCCCGCAAGGGAAGGCTCTGGGTAGCCGGAGCCAAGAAGTTCTTAGGTATGATAATAAGACAGACTTACGTAACTAAGTGAGTAGCGTGAGGTGGCACTAAGGAAGGGGCAGGGCAAACATAAGGCCAGTTAAGGGGTGGGGCAAACACAAGGCAAAGCCATTGAAGGGGTGGGGCAAACACAAGGAAAGGTCAGTGAAGATAGAGGAGCAGCAGCAACATTAGTAAAGAATGTGGCCTAGGCAGGCACTGGCAGATAGGCACATACAGCCCCTTGGTGCAGGACTGAACTTGCCCAATATCAGAGAGAAAGAACTGATTCTCCAGAGAAAGCGAGGAGACTGAACTGCAGCAGTAACAGGGGCAGGCAGATAGACTCATCCAACCGTTTGGTACAGGGCCCACTTCGGCTGCAAGAGTTAATCTTCCCTCTTCTTCCTCATTATCATCTGGACCAAAACTAGATCTACTGCGATCATCTAAGAGTGGTCGCCCATCTTTGCTCTGGGGAGTGCTTGCAGTAGTAGTGGTAGCAGGGGAGGTTGTGATGGCACTGTTAGTTGTTTTATTCTGTGCTTCACCATAGAAAAGCATCTGAGCAAGATTTCCCTTTGATCCCAAAAAAAGGCACCAGAACATGACCGCTCTGTAAGTCCTTGGTAATGACTGAAAGTGCACCTTCCATTGGCAGATGGGGTGGAAAATATTTTACAACTACTACAGCCAGGATGCTTGCTAGCACTGCTGGTGCTGCTGCATGTGGCTGGTTGTATTTCTGACTCCAAGCAGTAGTAGAAGTATTATTAAACACTCATCTACACACACCAGACAAGCCAGATCCATGTATAATGTGGATATAGAAGCAAAGGTGATAATTGTTAACCTTATTTGCATGTGCCTACCCAGAATCCATTGTGGTTGTGAAAGCACCATGAGATTTCTGAGGGAAAAACAAGCCTTCTGGCTTGTCTCTTGTGTGTAGATGAGTGTTTAATAATACTTCTACTACCCCTTAAATTTAAGTGGAAGGGTTTCCATCACCTTTTACCCGCCATAACTTATGTAATGGTGACTCCAAGCAAAAACAGCTTTAGCCTATTTGGGACGTTTTAATACATGCCTGCGGCTGCCTTTGCCCACCCCAGAAAAACTGGAATCACTCCTTTACAGATATTCATGACTTTTTTGTATCATTTGTCACCATTATTTTCTGATTTATTATTTGAGTTGTACGAAATTAAGAAGTTTTGCTAGTAGTGTAAACATAAATCCAATTCAGGAATAATATTTCAAAAGCAGAAACACACTACCTGCATTGGCTAATATTTCACCAATATTAAAGATTTATTGCTTTGTGTTTGTCCAGAAACTAGCTGTTTTGCCGGCGGTATAAACATGCAATTGCAGTAAGCCCAATTCAGGAACAGTATATAGTCCCAATACATATATATATGCGCATGCACAGTCCCATAACCTGCCCTGCCTAATATGTCACCAATTTTCCGGTTTATTATCGGTGTTGTCAAAAATTAAAAGGTTTTGTTCATAGCGTAAACTTGCAGCTGTCATAAACCCAATTCAGGAACAGTATTTCACAAACTAAAACACACTCCGCGCATTGCACAGTCCTGTGCCCTGCCTAACTTGTCACCTATATAAATGATTTATTGTTCTGTATTTTCAAAAAAACAACGTTTTGCTAGTGGTATAAGTCTACCACAAAATGGGAAAACATTTAAAGAATTGGCTCCTAAATGTATTTTTAAATTGAAAAACTGTCCAAAAATAAATAAATTACACAAAGAAGGGAAAAAACCCTTCTGATATAGTCCCAGTAAATCAATAAAATGAACCAGTAAATTTTCTGCACTATTGACACTTGCAGGACGGTAGGTGAGCATCAATCTCTGCATCAACACTGACTGTCTCACACTCCAACTCCCATCAGTCTGTGGCTTCTATTAACAAGTTAAAATGGCGTCAGCATCCGTACAGTATGTGAATGCTTGTCCCTTCCCCTTGTAAATCCTGAGTGGCCAGAGGGGAAAAAGGAAAGAAAAAAAAACCCTGGTTGTTAGACCCATCAATCACAGCCATACCCATCAATGAGACCTCCCTCATTGTTTGGGAGGTACTTCTGCCTATCGCTTAATTCAATGTACCCCCCAATTAACCTCATCAAAGGTCAACAACATAGCTTGTAATGGCACCAAAATGTGTCAATCAAATTAAATTAACTAGCCCATTGAGCTATGGAGAACCAGTGAGCCTGATTTCCAAATTTGGGCAACCTGCCCCTGGAGTGTTTGGAACAAGGTGTATGTGGGAATAGTGTATAGTCAGGAATGGCTGTGCTTCCAATAAATGTGATTGACCTAATTCAAATACGCCAACAATCTGGTCAAGCAGTGATAGGTGCCACAGATCAGTCTGTTTTGCCTTTTGTCTGAGGCAGATCACGTTAGTGGAAGCAACTAACTGATTCAAAGGAAGACCGTTCATGACATCATAGTCTACGAGCAGAAGGACAGAGTCTTAGCTGTGTATACGAAAACATTTCTTTACTTGAGGCTGGATGCGTGGAATAGCTTTTCAGCAGAAGTAGTAGAGGATGAGACGTGAGGAAATGTTGGCTTTTCTGTGATAGGCAAAACGGGAAGACAAGATCAAGGACCATGTTTGAGGTCTTACAGCAGGTACATAGGTGGGCAGACTACATAGGACAGTCAGCTCTTAATAGTCTATGCATCTGTGTATTTAATGCATACTCATGCCAATCTCTACACAATGCATATTGGCAAAGTAACACAGCTATATCATTAATCCCTTCTTAAAGGGATGCTGTATTCATATGTATGTAAATTAGCAGACTTAATACTATAGGTCCAACTTTAAACGACATTTAAAGAAAAAAAGCCAGACTTTTTCATGACAGATATCTGCGAGATAGAGTTCAATTTAGGTCAGGAAGCAAAATGTTCAATAAGTTTGAATTATGCTCTCAAGATATCTGATTTTAGGAACCTGATTTTCTTATGTTTTCCCGACTTTCATTTCTTTTTGTTATTACAAGGAAAGAACTTGAATATTATGCTTGGCAATATGTTATATCAATATATTCAAAATTACATCCCTCTCCAATAATGCATTTTTCATTTTATTTGCTGTATGTAAAAAATCATGTTCAATAAACAAGCTCAGCAAAGCATATAAGAAATAAAATAAAGCAACTGATTTTAATCTTAGATTGGGCGCACCATCCCTAGTGTGCAGTGTCTAAGCCTGTAGACTTCTTCTGTAATCGTAATTCTACTTAATACTTCCTTTTTACTATGAATGATGTTCCCTGAAACTGACACCTTATAGAAGGTAGCCTTCATTGTAATAATATCATATTTCAATGTATTTCACTTTTTTTTTTTTAACAGATCCCACTAAACTCATCTTTTTACTTAGTTGTTTCAATAAGATAGATAGATAGATAGATAGATATTGTATTTAAATGTTTATACAAACACACATATTTTAAGCTTTTCCATCTATAAATTATTATTATTATTATTTGTAATCAATAATACTAATAATAATTTGAATAATAATAATAATTATAATATATGAATTATGAAAGTGTATTAGAAGATTTTATATGGTTTAAGTATTATTTTTTATCATCATGGGACTGTTGTATGAAATTGTGAGTTAATGACATGATATATAACATGATCAGTCATGTTAATATATTTATAGTTGTGTAATATAATTTATCAGTTGTGCTTATATCAGTGTGCATGATAACCACTACAAAATGTAATGACTTTTTAAAAAAAAAGTTCGTTTCCATAGGAATTATAACTAGAAAAGTTAAATAAAATAAGTAAAAGTTGTCGAAACGTTTATCAAATCCCCCCACCTGTTCAAGTGAATTTCAGAGTTCAACACATATACATCAGTTGGTTTTATACTAATTCCATTTCAATTTACAAAAAAATGGAAAATTGATTACGAGTTTTCTCATTGCTTACATTCCCTACATAGAGATCTTACATTTCATTTAACACCACAGGGAGAAAGTTAATACAGTAATTTCAAGCATATAAAAATATGATGATGTCATGGCACTTGGGAAAGTGATGCATGCTGTACAATCATGAATATACATGGATTGTAATATTTTATTTTCCTGTAGTTGGATGATACCAATTTCAATAACACTGCAATACTTTATGTTATCATACACTCTAAAATAAAGTAAAGGTATAAATATGTATGTATTATTCACGGCATATGGCAGTACACTGGGCTCACTGACAAATTAGTTTCTGGAGGGATTTTGTTATTAAAAATTAAATTTAAAATAGAATAAAGATCCACGTTTGCATTTAGATGAGCTGCTACATGGATATGATGTTTTATTAAGAGATAAGACCAGTTTCTATGAACTTCAATGTGACCTTTTGTCTGGATTTCCACAGTTGCCTTCAATAAATATATGACTAAAAAGCCACGGAAAGCAATGGATTGTGCCAAACACGGTAGTTCTGAAAACAGAAAGCCAAACAATTTAAGGGCACAATTAAACACAGAAAATAAGTTATGCTTTTAACTTTGCATGACTCCATCGCCAATTTATTTAAGTGATTGTCTGAAGTAACACTCAACTGAGAACATTTTCAATTTGCGTGATTAGGTGATTATTATGGATTATATATATATATATATATATATATATATATATATTATATATATATATACACACCGATCAGCCATAATATTATGACCAATAACTGGTGAAGTGAATAACACTGATAATCTTGTTATCATGGCGCCTCATAGTTGATGTGTTAGAAGCAGGAATGAGAGGCAGGCATAAGGATCTGAGCGACCGGGTCAGAACATCTCCAAAACTGCTGTACTTGTGGGGTGTTCCCTGTCTGCAGTGGTCACTACTTATCAAAATTGGTCCAAAGAAGTAAAAGCGGGGGACCGGCCACAGGGTCAAGGGCGGCCAAGGCTCATTGATGCACGTGAGGGTGCGAAGGCTGGTCTGTGTGGTCAAATCCAACAGGAGAGCTGCTGTAGCTCAAGTTGGTTCTGATAGAAAGTCTCAAAACACAAAGTGCATCGCAGTTTGTTGTGTATGGGGCTGCGAAGCCGCTGACCAGTCAGGGTGTCCATACTGACCCCTTCCTACTGCCAAAAGCCCCCACAACGGGCATGTGAGCATAAGGAAACGTGGTTCATCAGACCAAGCCATGGAGGGTGGCTTCGTCTGATGAACTACGTTTCCTTTTGCATCACGTGTGTTGCTTCCCTAGAGAATACATGGCACCAGGATGCATTCATGGAGACCCCAGCTCGCAACTTACAGGACTTAAAGAACCTGCTGTTTACTTCTGGGTGCCGGATACCACAGCACACCTTCAGCGGTCTAGTGGAGTCCATACCTCGATGGGTCAGGGCTGTTTTGGCGGCAAACGGGGGACCTACACAACATTAGGCAGGTGGTCATAATGTTATGGCTGATCGGTGTATATAATATATTAACTAGGTAAAATGTGTCTCTATTCCTAGCAGTCAAATGTTTAACTCAAAAGAGCATGTTTCTTTGTGTTTGTTTTTCTTGGGTTTAGATGACATAATGGATTAGACATTACATTGTATTACAAGTAAAACCACACATTTGCAAGAATCATTGAAAAGGATTTCAAAGCGAAAGCATACAAATGTGACCTTTCTATCTGACATTCTAACATGCTGCAATGTTTCAAAACATATCACAGGATACAAGGAGAATCAATAGCAAAAGAAAAGCGTGTTTCCCCCATCAAATATTATATCATGGTGGTATTCACAATGATACTTGTGATATATGTTGTTTACAAAAGTAACCATACAATGTTCCAAGAAAAAATGTTATTTCTAATCCCATTCTGCAATACTGCAGCTAATTGACTATGATAAATTGCGGCATGACAGGGAAGCGAAAATATGTATATGTACATCAGTTAGACTGTGAAAGTTTAACAGAAAAAAATGGATTTGATGCATAACCATGTTTCATGGGAAAACAAAGCTATAGTTTGGCAGCATTGTATTGAAAAATGAAAAGTTATTGCATATGTGATATTTTTTGGAAGAGGACGTTGTTGCACAGCCTTCTTAAACCCTTAACGTCCATTGGCGGGAGTGGCCGGGTAAACTGGAGTGGCCGGGCTCAAAGATAAGGCATAGTCACAGACTGACCAACAGCGGACTTCCCAAATGTGGCGTTTTACCTCTCAAACAAACCCATGCATGGGGGGTATCACTGTACTCGGGAGATATTGCTGAACAAATAAGCGCAGTGTTTGCGATAAAAAAAACACAAAATAAATTAATATCACAAAGTTTGACAAAGGGTAGAAGTAGAATTAGTGCATGGAAAGGGTTAAAATACCAACCTTTCTAAAAACCTTGAGGTGTCTAGTTTGCAAAAATATGTGGTTTGATGGGGTAAATTGCATTGACCGGCTTCAAAGATACCCAAAGATAGCACATGGGGCAGAATGACCAGATTTGGAAAAAATGGTTTTGAAATAGCAAAACGCTACTTGTACTTATTGACTATAAAAGATTGGGTATTTCTAAACTCAAGACAAATAGTAGAATCTATTTAGCAGGTTTTTTCATTAGCTTTTTTGGCTAAAAAAAGTAAAAGATGTTTCAAATAAAAGTGAGAAAAAAGGTTTTTTTTCAATTTTTCATCATATTTTATTATTTTTTTTTTATAGGTAATTAGATAATATGATAATCTGAAGAAAGCCCTTCTTGTCCTGAAATAAAAAAAAACCAATAAATAATTTGTGTGGGTACACTAAATCACCGCAAAGGTGTTAAAACTCGGTCGCAAAGGGTATAAAAAGTAAAAAAAACAGCCTGGTCCTTAAGGGGTCAAATGGTGAGTAAAGCTCTTTTTCAGGGATAGACTTGTCTCTGTACTATCCAAGTCTAGGAGACTATGTATATATACACTTCTTGATCCGTGGAGATCTTCACTGGATGCAAAATTGTGACTTTCCAGAAAATAATCCAAAACGGCATCTCACAACAATACATGCAGCACACTTTCTAACCTGCATTTGGCTGTACAATGCTCCTGATATATTGGAGCTGCCTAGATGTATCAGGGATTAGAATCTGGGACTAAATCTGTTGTAAGTAATTGAATAGCAATCCTCACACATATTGCAGATATACTGGCTTAGACTCTAACTTAGATAAAATGTATCAATTAGGTGTTTTAATCTATTTTTTTATTGGAGAGGTGGATTGCCATTCAACTACTTATAATAGATTTGTCTCTTGTATTAATTCCGGTGTCTTGATCTGGGAATATGTTTTAGAATTCTTTTGAACGTATTGACCTCCCCTTGTGACCTAAACGCTGGTATTCTTCTGTCAACTATCGTTTCTGCTTGATATCTCAAATTTGGTCTCCTGTTGTGATACCTTCATGTAACCCTAGCTTGTAAAGTGTTCTTTGCTAGTGATTACTTCCTTGGGATTATGACCAGTGGTTTTAGATTGGCTCATAAATAAACTACCAGGGTGAGGTGGGAATTCTGTTGGTGTTTCCTTAATAATATCAAAGTCAGGTCAAGTCATACTATTACATCACAGAGTAAGGAAACAGAAATGAATTTATGTTTCCAATTAGAATGTTTCCACATTTTAGCATCTCAAATTAGAGGATCGGGAGTTTATCATAAATAATAAGGATTCATCTTTCTTTCTTTTTTCTCCACTTTGTATTAAATATTTATTAAAACATAATTCATTTTGTCTGGGTTTATCTTGTCAACTAGGGTTACCCTACATCATTTACAACTATCCTCTTTTGACTTGATGGACAGTGTTAAGTTGTATAAATGTCATTATATGGACAATCAGTGAGTCCTCATGGTTGACCACAGGAACAGAAGAAGCATAAACTTGAGTTTTTACACATAATCCATTAATTTTACGTAGACAGCAACCAGCCTCCATTATATAAATGGAATGATTTTAAGGGTAATATCTGTTTTGCCCAACTAGCCCATTAAGTAAGCAGTTCTTACAGGGAGCCTAATTACTCCATATAGTGATCAGATCTCCATTATACAGCAGGGACTGCTGCATCTGCCTAAAAAGAATAAGCCCCTGCCTTTATCTGGCATATAGTACAGGTTAGCGTGCAGGTGACATGGAAAAATACCTATGGGTTCCTCCTTGAGTGCAAACACTAGGAAGAATGAAATTTGAATATCTCCACACTAATGCCGCTGTGCATGTGACAACTCTACTTTGTCACATTCTGCGCATAGCGACATAAGCCACGTCTTGTGACATTACTGGAAGTGGAAACTCTGGAGATAAACAGTTCTTTCAACAAAAGATTCAAAAAGTGGCATCGTTTTTGCCCACCTATACTCCCAAAACCTGTTTAAGGTTGAGTGTTGTGAATTCTAAAATGGCATTAGATAGAATTCAGTAACATAACCACAATGTAACCACAATAACCAATACTTATTTTGAAAAATGAACGTTCCATATCGCATGGAAATCACAGCTGTATATGAAACACTAATAGAATATATAAAATTATTTTGAGCGTTTCAGCATCATTTCACACAGCTTAGCTATAATACTTCATGTAGCGGCTTTTTCAAGGTTTTTCCTCAGTCTCATAAGATGATATATCCCATGTCGCTACATATTTGTATTCAAAGCTCTCCATCAAAATGTAATTATTTTAAATCTGCATTAAAACATATATCATTTGAGACCAACCTTTAAATCTGCATATAATCAGCAGGTATGCCCTTGGGGGGCTGAGTATAATTAAAAAAAAAAGTTGTGTTAATATTTCAAAATAAGTGAAATGTCAACATTTTGGCGAATTACCTCTAAAACATCTACTAGGAATGGCAATTAAACTTAGTTTCTCAGAGACAATATGATATGATTATTCTGATATAAATACTACTATACCATTACAAAGTCTACTCATTTCAGATCGAAATGATCAGTAAAGTTGTATAAACAAAATTAGTAATGTTAATTATTTCTTATTTAATATGTTGCCTGAAAAATGATGACTGATAGGCGTAAGTGGCTGTGGAAGCCTTAGCTACAGTGTGAGATAAACAAACTCTGAAGTAGGTTTTGGTCTCTTGGTGTTAGAAAGTTCCTGACAACCTTACAGATGAATTGTTCCAAGAAACTTCAGGAAAAGAATGTTTGATGTCACCGTGAAAGACCAATCTTCCCTAGCCACATAACAAGGATATGCTCCAAGAGCTTCCTAGCTCTTCAGATTACTTCAACACATGAAAAAAAAGAACAAAATCAAGATATGTACAGAAACAGGAGAATAGGCAAATAACACAGGGAATATAAATAGTGTTTGCTTGTTTAATTGACTTACAGAGGTTTTCCTCTTGACTCGCAGGTCAGTACAAGCGGTTGACCTTCCTGTGGAAGAGGTGTGGAGGGCAGGATCTTAACAGTTGGATAATCTGCAAACAAATCACACAACACAGAAGGGAACAATTAAAAATAATTAAACAATTAAATGTAGCTTGACACTGGTTCCTTCTACTTTGTTTACACGTCACCAAATGTTAACTAAATATTTCATACAATATTTAAGACGGTTCTACCAATAGTTAAACTCAAATTTAATCTTTACAGCTGTCTGTGAATACAATTTGAGATTTTTTTTCTCTCTCCATTCCTAACGAGACTGTTTTTTCAATTAATGTTAACAGATTTCAGAATTGTCAACAAGTCATCACTAGAACTGAGAGTATATATTCCAACGCCCGAGGCCCATATATTCTCTACTCAATATCACACCTTGTACTACAGTTAACACAAACGTGGCATTCACGGCACTTTCTGGAGACTGGTGCCTTTGGGAGGACCATGGTGTCTTTGAAAGCAATTTACTGAAAATACTCTCTGAGAAGGGTATGGCCTCCACGGGTAATAGAGATGCATAATGCACTTGGGGATGTAAAAGAATTTTGGTAATTTACGTTTTAAAGACTAAATATTTAACATAATGAAATACAAAAATCAAACATTCAATGGAAGTAAAAAGGAAATAGGTGCAGTAAATATTAAACGGCAACAAGAAATGCAGCTTACAATTTACTAAAGAGTACCTGGGACAATGGTGATTTATAGCCGTGTTTATAGCTATCTTTTATATCTGCAAAGCAGCTTTGATGATAAAAAAACAGGATAAGAGCAACTGTTAAATTAATCAAGTTTAGTTTGTCTTTTCAGTTACTCATCTATTTGAATTTACAAAGAAACATAGAAACCTAGAATTGAATGCATATGAGAACCATTTGGTCCATCTAGTCTGCTTGTTCTTTCCCCCTGATGGAAAGACTCAAATCTCAATGACTCCTTGGTCTTGTCTTAGATTCAGGACAAATTTATGCCTATCCTATGCATGTTTAAATTCACTTATCGTTTTAGCCTCTACCTGCTGGGAGGCTTTTGCATTTACCTACCAATCTCTCGGCAACGTAAAACTTCCTTAACATTACATCTAAAATATAGCCTATTATAATCAAATTATAGAGTCACTGTTAAATTAATTGCACTTAATCAAATGCATAGATTGACAATAAGAATTTGCTCATACATTTTTTGGAGACTATTCCATCTAATGCACGCAAGAAGAGGATGGTAACTTATATTCATAGCACAGTGTTAAAATTTTCACATACATTAATTTCTCAAAAATATACTTATTCTAGTTTGATGAGTTTATAAGTTATTCTAAAATAAACTTGAGAAATAACCATCCATTACAGATACATGTAATTGTTCTAATAACATTTTAAAATGAAAGCACTCACCACTGGTAAAAGCTTAGGTTGATGATGTTGCATTTTTAAACCTATATTATTAGGTATATTAAATGTGAAAGTGTAATTTATTTACTGACTTGTCAACACCCTAAAGAAGTGTTACGACAATATAAAAAAATAGTCATAGGTATTTTGTCTTAACGTTAATAGGTAACACTTGATAAAAAGTCCCAAGTGGGACTAAAACCTTGAGTTGCTTTATATAAACCTTATACCTATAATTAAAAATTTAAAAAAGTCCTGGTGTGCCCCATTTATTATATATATATAATATATATATATATATATATATATATATATATATATATACATGTTTCGGATACGATTGAAGGCAATCTGGAATGAGACAGTTCACTCTTTAAATATTGGCAGTACCAGGATCTTATTTATAATGGTTCTCAACCTTCTGCTATATCATCTCTACGAAAGTATCAAAGTGGGGAGCAACTCTTTTTTAAAAGACAACTTAATGGGAATTTATTTGATTGAGATGGATCCTGTAAACCATAGCACAATGTGCAGAAAGCTCTTTACTATTATTCTTTCAAAATGATTGAACTCGCCACGTAAGCTTCTGTGCATATGGATGGCGTGGTACATCAAGAACTTTGCGACTTCCAGATACTTTTTACTGTAACTTTTTTAACTCATGACAAAAACACAATACATAAATGACAAAAAAGATATCTAGTTTTTTTTCCCCTTTTCCATCACATAAAAACTGCAAATTAGCTCGAAATTTACAACTGTGCTTAAAAACAATTTGCCTTAATTACCGAAGTTACATGACAATATAGTGAACTATTTTGCCAGCAGTTTCTGTCAAATCATGCAAAAAGATAAAGAAATATGTTTAAATGAAAGAGTAATAATTCACCCAGCTTTAACAGACATGGCCTTTCAATGACAGCGTTCTCAATGTTCAACCACCTGTGGATTTAATTGTCTAGAACTGCGCATGATACATCAACGACTGGTACATTTCCCTAATTAGACATTGAGGAGTACATGTGGTTCTTGAGTTCCTTGGAAGGAAAGTATGCCTACATCAGAAAAAAACTTGTTCGCTTCCCCTAAACATTTATAGGTAAGTGTCAGAATCACTTGAAAACTTTATAAATAGGAGAGAGAACTTTTAGACATACGATTAAGGCATCTTATAATCTCGACTTTCAGTTGTCATTCTAAACTGACAGATAATATACATTTCCAGTGTGAAACGTGGGGAGACAGATATGATGATGATGATGATGATGATGACTAAAATGCACAGTAGATGTAAAATGTGATCTATTTTTACACTGTGCTATTTAGGGTTAAGGTACATATTACAGTAAAAAGCATCTACACAAGAGAATAAAAAAAGGTATAATTAAAGATGCTGTTTAAAGCAATTAATTTGTCAATTATAATTTAATACAGGCAATAACATATCCTAGCATAGCGCAAAAAAAATGATTTTCTAATTTATATCTCATGATTAATTTTGCTATTAACCATTCTTACAAACTCTCAGTGTTTGATCCAGAGTCTCAGGGTTTGATCACATATACGACCACCAACTGGTGCTTTTGCTATCAGTGTGTTATGGCTGATATCCCTGCTTGAATGCAGGTGACTTATTTAAGTGTATCTTTAAATAATGAGAAGTCACGTTCTCCATTAGAATCCTCATGATGGGCCATTAAGAGTCTCAAAAGTTCCCAGGTATGCTTATGACAATAGAAACCAATGGAAAGGTCCAGAAGAGACATTTCATTTGTTGCTATAGTCATAAAACTACTTTTTATACATACCCCTCTGTAATGAGTTCTGTATAAATTACAATTCAGGAACAAAATGGTAAAAGAATAGGTGCAGTGGCCATCGCAACCATTAACTGGTTTACGATTGATTAATGGTATGCCTAGAAGCAAACAATCCTAGTATAACAATGTGAATGATCTGGATGATTGAATAAAACCGTTATACTGAGTTGAGCTTCACTTTATATCTGTCTTTTAGAACCATAAAGAAGGTTCTGTTGGGAAGGTTTAAGGTCTCCGCGTGGATGAAATATTTTGTGCAAGACAACAATTGGATAACTGAACGCCACCCAGGAGAGGGATGGCAACATTTAGTCCAAGTGCCAAGGGGTCTCTGAGTACAGTGTTCCAAAACACATTTGGCAGTAAGACACACCAAGGACAGTATCCAGTTTCTTCTTACATATATTCTCTATAAGGGACTGCAACTTATGAACCACAGATAGGATCCAGTTAGGGTGTAAATGCTGAATTTTATAACCCCTTGTGGTTATAAATTAAATTGCATGTAACACAATAAAAAATACACTATTGCATGAAATCACTATATCTCTGCAAATTGCCTCCCCCAGCTCCCCTTGTCCCACCCTGAAGCTACCTATCCCTGCAATTCAAGCCTATCTTAACCCATATCTCCAATTGGCGATTCCACACAAAGCAAACATGAATCGGTCTCAAAGCACAATTTAATTTAAGTTACTATTTGACATATTTTGTTTTTGTAATGACATTTAACTGATTACTCTAGTTTGCATTTGGAAACTACCAAGTCTGCTTGGTTTTTTTTTTCTGATGGACATGACAATATTCCAAAACGTATTACTTAATCTGATCATAAATTAAGCTTCTTCTTCTTCTTCTAAAAACCGCTGAAATGCTTCCTGCTGAGCTTATATTTTCGCATGCACTAACAAGGGTAAGTGGATCCAGGTGGTAAGCTGTGAAGTAGAGCCCCCCTCGTAACCTAATCAAGCTTGCCGGAACTTAACGTTGTCATTACTATTATAATCTGTTGGTTTAAGTAAAAACATATGTTTGCTGTAAAAGTTCCAGATAGAATTGCATTTCTAACATTTTTTAAATAAAAAAATATGTAAATTAAAATGTTGTTTTTTCTGTTGTTAAGCATTGCATCTACGGTATATAAGGGATGCATGGAGCTGCCATTAAATATACAGACCTGGGCATTAGTTAGTGGGCAGGATATCTAAGAGAATAGCCTACTGAGTAGTAAGTCTTCATCAATGTATTCGTACGTTATCCATGAGCTGGCGAGCTTATAACAAACCAGTAAATAGTATTACATGGTCTTCTTGACTACATGGGAGATACAGAGTCATGAAGTCAAGGTAGTGTTTGGGCTCTTGTGTTTAGATAATGTGCCACAATATACTCTGCCCCCATTTTTCTTTATTTCGGATTCAGCGTTGGGGTCCTTGAGATCAGGCATCGTTGACAAGCTTAGCTGTCTGAGATATGGCTTGCCAGATGCAAGACTTACCGTGGACTGGGTCCCTGGTGAGTGTCAAGAAGAATATCTACCATGCAGGGGATGTGAAGTCGGTGCTTTATCTATGTCAATATTCTAAAGGACCCCAGCCATCTTATAAGTTGGCAAGTTCAAGCTGTATATTTCATAAATTGCTTTATAGATTTTATTACAGTTTGTTAACCTTCAAATAAATTGTTACAATATTTAATGAACATGGTGGCCTTTTATCTCCTTGCCTCTGCCTTTTTTTAGTGTAGCTTAATGACCATGTATTGACATTGCAAACCTCAAAAGATTAACTTATTTTTAATTGCGTGTATAAAGATAACATTATCATCATACTAAACTTTGTTTCCCAATGTTCCGTATCCCTGGTAGATGAAGTAATTGTGTTCCCAAAGTGAAAGCTATAATGTAACCTTTATTTCAATATTTAAAGAGATTGATACAGCATTTGAAGTGGATTTGTTGCTATCTCAAATGCTGTTACTGAGACTAACCTGATTTCTTATTTTTTTTTTCTTTTAGTTTATTCCACCCCTTTAATAAAACCCAAGTGCCCTGGCAGATACAAAAAAACAGCAGGGGAAGATAGTGAAAAAAACCCACTGGATTCCCAGAACTGTGCCTAGACTGCTGCCCCTTTCACGGTGCTGCTAGGAACCCCTGCCCCAAGACCCCAAATGTCTTCAACTCAACTACAAAAAAAGTCAAAGTGGAAATTGCTCATGAAAAATATTGTAATTTCTAATGCCTTGGGTTGCTTAAGAT
>VKOC01014862.1:0-13966 GCA_009364415.1 Spea multiplicata
GAGTATGTGTGTGGATTGGGAAGTGTGTGAGAGTGATGGGTGTTATGCTGTACCATTTCCAATGTCTTTTTCCATGATCTAATTATGCTCTAAAAGTACATCATAACTCCCATCACTCTATACTGTTCCATACAGTGGCAGAGCTGGGAGGCAGAGGCCTTGCACCCCACCGCAGGACTCCTGAAAGGTAAGTGAACTTCAAAGAGGGAGAGGGTAGATAGTTAGGAGGGGGTAGTTGCGGCGGGCTTAAGGGGCTCTGCGTTAATGTGGCCATATAGGACCAGTCAGTCCGGTCCAGACTGGGCCTATTTTAAGGTGGGGGTTACATAGTGAAAAGGGGGAACATAGTGAGAAGGGGCAGATAAGATGAAGAGAGGGGGTAGTGTGAATGCGTATGACAATTAATGAATTCATGTGAGGATGAATTGCTTGAATGATTTGTGAGACTGCATTAATGAATGCGTTAATGATTTGTGTGAATGATTAAATGCAAAGATGGTACATGAAGGGTGGGCTTTAACAATAAATAAATATGGGCTGCTCAGGCTTAAATGCCCGGGCCTATTTTTTGTCCCAGTCCGGGCCTGGTCGGGAGGGAGGGTGAATGCTGAAGGTTCCTTGGGAGTAGATTCCAGAGATATGGGGCAGCTCGAGTGAAATCTTGTAGACGGGAAAAGGAAGAGGTGATAGGTGAGGAGGAGATCCTTAGCCCATGGGAAGAACGTCGGGAAAAGATGCTCTGAATAGCATAGGAATGGGCGCTTAGAGTATTATTGTTGCATAAAAATGTATACAAAAACAGTAAAAAGTCTCCAGGGGAAGCCCTAAGTCAGTTTAACCCTGCACTCAGGATAGATAGAGTAGAGGTTCCCATATGTGTATCTAGGGAATTGTAACACAATTCTAAGAATGTAGAACTTACTGTCACATCAGATGTGTTCTCAATTAAGTTTTCCAAATATCATAAACCTAACGTTATAGAATATAATGCAACACTCCTGAACGGTATGCATAACTGCATGAATAAATACATGCAAACTATAATAAATTCTTTAAAAATGTGAAACTTATCCACCAAAACAAAGAGAATAAAATAAGAGCATTCTGGCTGCATAATGCGTGTTCCTGATGTCACATCCAGTTATCAGAACTATTAAGATTTGTAACCTTTGAGTAGCTGCTAAATCTCCAATCAATTTATGTAACAGTCACCTTGCTGGATTTAAGCAAAATCTCTCAGTCAGCACAAACACAACAGCCTTTTTGGTTAATTCAACACTGGCTGACAGAATCTTGGCTCATCTTCTCAATCCGCTGTGTAGAGGCAATAGCTACAAAATGGAGAAACAGGCTATCTGCACATTTCAATGCCCTTGGGTTGCTTTTATATGGACTTTTATCAACACATTTTCTCTTTTAATTTTATCTAAATAATCCTTTGCTCTTTAAAGATCATGCATCGTTACCTTTCTGTTGCTCAGGGTTTTTGATCCACTGTATATATTATAGTCAATTTCATTAAGTGAAACAATGACAAATCAGAGCAAGTGGAACTCAATTAAAATATGATTTATAGAGTTTTCAATGGAACATGGAGAGGAATCTTTAATGTAAAGATGGTAGTAGATTATAGGATTTCACAGAGAAAAGAAGAGGATGACAGCCCTAGAGCAGGTCCAGAGCAGCCTCTCTGCCTCCGATCTGGGGGCAGATCCCTCTATTGAGTGATTATGCTTCTTTGTGCATCATTGCTCAATGGGCTGGTTCCAAGCGAGGTGTCTGATCTCACCAACTGGCTGATGTACACTATGGATGACGTTTCCGAGTCAGCACCGTAACATAGGTTCCACAAGATGCTGTCCTCCTTAATAGGTGGAGAGCCTGGACATGGTATTATACCCTGACATTCAACAGTAAGCATAGGTTCTACAGAGGGGGGTGGCTGGGGATACTGTCCTGGGAGAAGCTGAAGGACATTTTAGCAAATTTCACTTCCAACAAAGAGCATCAGGAGAGCCTGAGCTACTTCCTGACCATCACTGTGGTCTTTGTTGGCCATAAGCAAAGGATGTAACATGTATCATAGGATATTGCCGACTTTGTCCTTGGTCAGTATAAAGCTCACCAGTGGAACAACAAACAGGTTCTTGATATTGTTATTTAAGAATTGGTTTAAATGCACTGTGTTAGCCTTTTAAACCAGTTTACTCTTCCAAGAAGTTTGCTGTTTAATTAGAATCGTTTCATGCCTATGTTTCACTTTTATATGTTTAACTTAATTAAATGCTCTCATTACTCTCTAGTTCTGCTATCTAGACAAATTGTGTTTTTATCTGTTGGCATGGAATAAAGATGATTGTTTTCTTGAACAACTTGGTTGAATTATAACCTTGGTTGTGAAAATGATAAGGCTGGAACCGTTTCTGGGTAATGGTTCTTGTAGCTATAAATTCAGTGTTTCTTGTAAAATGAAATCACTCAGAAATGGTTTTCTATCATAAAGAACAACTACGGAGATGTGATATGATATGCGTGTTATTGTTATGTCTACAAAGCTAATAACAGAAAGAGTCGTAAGTTACTCTTTGACAGATAATTTAAAAATGGCATCGATTAAAACCATGTAAAATAAGAAGGATGACACTATTTAGGAAGGGAAATCACTGGTAAAAGGTCACCTTGTTATATTGATACAATTCTGTAGCAATTTTGTATACGAAAGCATAGATAAAGATATAATATCTATCTAATGAAAAATGTTACTCATTATGCACACTTTATCTTTGGTTAGAAAACTATAACTAGTTATAAAAAAAATATCCGACAATCCATTTATCATGAATGTAAGTGCCTTTTTAAAATATCTAGCATTTTTTAGTGTCATCATATGAAATGTTATTTATTATTCCGTGTAAGAACATAGTGATGTCATAGGAGATGACTCAAGGCTTATTTTTATTTTATTATATGTTTGGTCATATTATTTTTTAGCATTTACCCTATGAGTAGAAAGTAACGATAGAGATGCTATTGTGATGCGTCTGTTCCATGCTTACTAGATAGTGCTGTCTTTCCTAGCAACATTATGAACAATCTTTTAGAAACATTGCTAGCTAATCACTAAATAAGTACTTATCCATGCCACGTAAAATGTAGCCTTCAAGCATAATAAGTCATGAGTATAATTAAAACGACTAACTTAAAGGGCAGTCTAATGTTAGTGCTTTGTGAGTATATTATGGGGAAGCTGCAGCTCCAGAGCTGCTTGAAGCATCCGATCAGTGGCATGGTACTCCCGTTTCTCAATAGATCCCAAGACATTTGCTGCAACAGCACTTGAGCTGATTGGCGGCAAGTAAACCATGTGTCAGCCAAACACGATGAGGGGCAACAGAGAGGGCCGGAGGGGCAAATACAAATGGTGGCAGCCCACATGTATTTGCAAGAGAGGCACCATGTTAATTTGAAAAAGGGCCACACAGCTATTGTTTGCATTAATGTGCATATGTTCTTTAAATAGTGTCAACACAATCTGTTATCTTTGTTAGAAAAATATTAGTAAATAGAGCATAACAAGGTTTGTTCACAAAAGAGGAAACCCAAAGAGAAGTTCGCTGGACATGTTTCTCCTAATAGACAAAATAAAAAAGCATGCAACAGGGAAACACAAAGACGCATTGTTGTAAGACATATAAGCAGTGGTTTGGTAAAAAAACGGGGGCCAAAAAGGGCAGGGAACTGGTCATAAAACACATTTGCTTTATCTTTGGATGCTTCTACCACTGGGATCCATTGGCTACAATAGACTTGGTAAATTGCTACAGGGGAATCTTTTTCTGATCTCTTATTATTATCTTTTATTCTTCTGAAAGTTTCTTAATCTTTTCTTGCGGTTCCTGCTATGAAAACCTTTTACAATCTCACAAAGAGTTAATACGGTAACTTGCATATGAATAATAATTAAAAATTATTTTAGCTTTTGGTTAGGAGCCAAATCGTTTCATAATAATAATGGTCATAAATCAAAATTCTCACCAGAGTGTTAGCTTGTCTGAAATCCCTAGATCAATAATTGTACCCAAACAATGAGGTTCAGGATTAATTGCTTTGGATCGGTTAATCAGATTAAAAAGCATGCAGTACATTTCAATTACCTGCCTAAAGCAACACCGTTGCTATTTAAGTCCTTTTTTATTAACTTCAATTTGTGAATTTAAAATAAAATCAGGACTTTAACCCTTACTTCTTCATTGGACAAACTAGTTTATGTTGTAGATCCTTTCTGCAACCTAATATGAAATCATTGATTTTCTAAGAACGACAGCAAAATTAGGTAACCCATAGAAACATAGAATTTGACGGCGGCCATTTAACCCATCAAGTCCTGATTTAAAGACTGAAACTTTAATCAGCCCTTGTCTTAGATTTCGGAGAGTCATAGACCTGTCCTTTGCGTATTCACTGTACTAACTTCTACCACGTCTGCTGTGAGGCACATATCTGCCACCACATGGCCACAAAGTACCTTCTCACCCCCCAACAAAATTCTACTGCGACACATCATTTACACCGAGGGGTCCACGGTCCGCTTAAGTGATTCTACAATGTTTCTGTGGCCACTTCACCAAAGGTCCAGGCATGCAGTAGTAGAGATAACCTTGTGCGTAAACCTTTATGAACTGCAATAAATAAAGTACGGAGGTCTCACACACACACATCAATCAAAGAGTGAATTATGTTCAATAGTTCTATTCCACAATTGGAATCCAATGATTTAGAGCATACAGTTTCTACAGTTCTCAGAGCGACCGGTGGAAAATATGACATTGAAAACCAGCATGCGGAATTTGGTTCACTATTATTACATTTTGGCTCTCAATTTACATTGTAATTTGTTTCAAACCTAATTTACCAATATTATTATGCGAACATCGTATATTATAATGCCGTACTGGCTCTGGAATCGTGTTACAAATGTATCATTTTCCATTGCTATTTTTTATCTCATCATCCTGTATCTTGGAAGCTCTGTCACACCGAGACATGACTTGGAGAGGGAACAATGCAGTCTGCTATATGTGAATAATTTAGAAGATGTTCATAGACAATGTCTGAGCTCCAACCTCCAGCTGACAAGTGGAATCTTGTAATTATCATATATTTTCTACTAATATTTTTCCACATGAAATGTGTTCTCGTGATAAATTATTAGAGAAAAAATACGACAAGGAAAGGTAACAAAAGATAAGAGAAAACCAAAAGGAGTTGGGTTCTTATTTAGAAATTTGATCCACGATCTGTAATAGATCAGGCAGATTGCTGGCCAGAGGAATTTCCATAGCAAGTTCTGGGCCTGCTGACAATAACTGTGTAGTATAAATCAAATGAAATCACTAAGGTTCATAGATCTGGGGAAATGCAGGCTCACCGTTACAGAATCAGCACTATACAGAATATTCTGGCTTCATTTGTACATGTCAGATTATATGGTTATTTATTAAAGTGGTGATGGCCGACGGGTTAAGTAGAAGCCTTGTGTGACCTGCAGAGGCATTTCTGTTCTGAACTTTGATGAATAAGGGAATATCGATATCATGTCGCACAATTTACTGTATTTGTAGCCTCTGTTCTTCCTCTGTCAATTATAACTCTTCTGCTGCAAAAAAATGCGCAAGGTAATGTGTTTCTGTAAATGTAAGTATGGTGCAACTGCTCCGTGGGTAGAATTAAATGGCAAAATAGAAGAAATAAACTATTGGTAAGCATGAAAAGGTCTAGTTACTAAAAATGGTCCCACTATAGACATGTTATAATTATAGGGGATTTTAGCTACCCAGATATCCACTAGTAGTCAAAAATCTATGAAGTAGCTAAAGAAAATATATCTTTGGGTGGTTTAAAAGTTAATGATTTATCTCAAGTGGTGATGGAGCCAACCAAGTGCCAGGCTTTATTGGACCTTCTGATCGCTATCAGAATCATAGAGATTCTATCTCTGATCATAATATAGTTTTAGCCTACTTCTTATCAGGCTAACAAAGACACATAATTTTGAAAGAGCAACTATCATGCCCTTAAATGTTTCCCTAAAGAAAATTAACTAAGATGACAACGTAATTGGAAAACATGGGGAAAATTGCAAAATGCTAAATATTGTTATATTAAGAAGTATAATTTTAACCTTTTGGGAATGAAGGCAAAAGTAATCAAGAAAGGTCAATGCGACTCAAATGTAATAATTTACTTTATGCAAAGACATAAATACTGAAAAAGTTACTTAAAGCAGAAGGAACCATTAATGTTTTTGAGAACTATAAAAGCCATAAATAATCCCTTAAGAGACAATCTAACAAGACAGGAAAGGAAAACATTACTGCCAATGCAAGACCAAGCCTAAAGACTTCTTCAAATATATTAATGCGAAAATAATAGGGAAGATTCAATGATGTAATCAAGAAAGCAAACATAATGAATAATGTATTCTCAGCTTTTTTATATAAATTAAGTGCAGTGAGTCTATGAAGAAAAAAATACGATAATCCCATTCTCATTATATAAGCGGCTAACTCAAGAAGAGGTCAAAAGGCAAACAATTTAAGATTAATAAGGCGTCAGGTCCAGGTGGTTTTTACCCAAGGGTTTTTGGAAGTTCATTGAGGTTATTGCAAAACCTCTACTTTTAACATTAAGGGACTCCTCTGGTGGAGTGCCACAGGACTGCTAATGATCCTGTTATTTAAAAAGAGATCACCATCACAACTGGAGAATTACAGACCAGGGGGTTTAACATCAGTAACTGACAATTACTTGAAGGAGTAATTTGGGATGCAATGCTACATTATACTGAAGCAAACCAAATGATTAACATGCTTTGAAGAATTACTCCAGCTAAGCAAACCTCTTAGCTTGTAGGATGAGATAAATCGTTAAATCTAGCTAAGGTTGTACACAGATATCTATTCTATACAGTCTACTTATATTTTCCTAAGGCATTAGATTCATTGCCTCACAGGACTTTATCTCAAGGTAGGCTTATTAGATGGTCAGAGAAATGTCATGCATGTGCATTGAATAAAAACACATATGCTAATTATGAGCTAAATTGGCTCAGATTGGGGCGAATCATTACTTGAAAAATATTTGATGGCACTAGTTGACTCCAAACTCAGTGACTATATGCAACGCCAAGTACCAGCTGCTATAGCTAACAAATCACTAGCATGCGTTAAAACGGAATCAATGTAACATCTAAAAAGATGATCATGCCTCTATACAAGGTATTAGTTAGGCTCTGTATAGAATCAGTAGCCACAGTGGCCACTATTTTAAACAAAGACAGATGTTCTCAGTAAGGACTGTAAAGCTCTGGCATTCACTACCTATTGTGATGGTGATCTCAAGTACTGCTATAGTTTTATTGGCAAGGATATTCAGAAGTACATGTAGCAGATTAAAAGTGGTTCATTCAAAGACTATTCTGGTTCCTTTTTGTGAAAACCTGGGAAACTTCCATATGTCCAAATTTCCATAAAAAGTTAAATAGTGTGTTATAATTTCAGAAAAAATATCTGCTTTAGGCTTTATCACTTCAGATCAAGTTATAAGTATGCCCAAAGACCCTCCGGTCTTCTATATCTAAGCCTGTGTCTGGAAGGGAGAAACACGTCTCTGTATTTAGAATTCCTCGAACATAGACATTTTAAACATATATATGTTTAACTCAGACATGTATGACTCTAAAGCTAAAGCTGATCCTGCTTATGATATCAAATTTGTAATATTAATACATAGTAGTTCAATTTCATAGATAGATAGATAGATAGATAGATCTGTAACATCCTTGCATTGCATTCATTCCCTGTGGAACTGTTTTACTTATTTTAAGGATGAAAGAAATGAATAGAAGGTGCTGGTGTTAACTTGTTAAGATGGGTTGAGGACTAATAAGTACAAGAGAGGAAAAAAATCCGGTGGAGTGGAAAGAAAGTGAACAAAAGGCACCTTGATGGAACAAGGAGATGGAACAAAGGGGCAATATACTATGATACAACAAAGGCTTTTACCTTCCTCGAACAAACTGGCACTTTATACTCAAGCTATGGCCCCTTTATAGAAAATTAACACTATTGAAGGTTAAAATCCCCAAGCAGAAAAGCAAAGAAGTACATTTGTGTTTGTTTTGTATTTCATACATTACATCACTGTGTATATCTACTGTGTCAGCAACTTCATCTTAATGAAACCCATAAAGCACAGGCTAATTTTCCTAAACAAATGATTTTACTTTACTAAGAGAACAGCCTCCCATGAGGAGTGATAGAGGCTAATACAGTAAGCGAATTTACACTCGCATGATGTAGGCATACCGCTATCCCGAATCTAAGACAAGATCCAGGACTGATTAAGATCTAAGTCTTTCATCAGGGAAAATGGGCAGACTAGATGGGCCGAATGGTTATTATCTGCTGTTAAGTTCTATGTAACAGAGCTTGTCTGTTTCTATTACTGAAATAAGCTACTTTAGATAAATATTGTGAGAATTGTTACCTAACTTTTTGTGGTTTAAGTGGTGGGTTTCAGATCATGAAATGTAAGAGTACTACTATATCTACTATATTATTATGCATAATTCAGCCATCAATCAATCATCTTTCTGTACACCTACCTAGCAGTCTCTGTGTATGTACTGTATGTCTATCTGACTGTAAATCAATCATTTAGTATCAATAAGTGCACACTTGCAATGATAAATGGTAAAAACATACTGAGAAAGACTTACAAACATTTATACGTACACCTTAGAAGAGAGAGGGGGTGATATGATTGAAACCTTTGACTATATCAGTATATCAATCAAAGTTTAGGAGCACAAGATTTGAAGATAAAAGTTGGAAGGCTTTGTGGATAATGTGAGAAAACTCCACTTTACACAACTCCACTTTACAAAGTGGAACAGCCTTCCAATGGAGGTAGTGCAAGCGAACATAGTAAAGGAATCCTAGAAAGCATGGGATTGCTAGGACTTACCTCTGTTGTGATGCGTTGTTTTTGATTGCTGACCTGCTTACAACCCATGGCTTCACTGTCGCCTCCGGCTACTGTTCTGGCCTGCTTGTCCTTGGTACCTGGCTCTGACTTAGAGGTTCGTCTATATTGTCTGGGCTGACCTTGCTTCAGAGTTTCTGCTGTCCAACATCCGCACCTGGGTTCTGCTACCTACATTGAGCATCATATGGGACAATTGCTTTTTTTCTGCGGTCATAATCTATGTTTCTATTATACATCCCCTATAATATCATTTTCACAAATTTACTATATGTATTTTTATTACAGTGTATGGTAGGGTCAATCAGGGCCGGCCCTACAATAGGGCAGACTGGGGCAATTGCCCCAGGCGGCACTTTAGAAGGGGCGGCACTTTGCCGCCCCGAGCGGTTTTTTTTTTTTGAAACGGAAGAGAGAGAGAGGGGCGCCGAGTGGTTTTCGTTTACCCGCTCGGCGCCCCTCTCTCTCCTCTGCGGCGAGTCTCCCTCTTCGGTCTTTTGCCGGCTTGTAATGCTGAGCGCCGGAAGTGGCGTCAATTTCCGGCGCTCAGAATTACAAGCCGGCACGGTGGCAGAGCAGGGGAGACTCGCCCAGGACTCTTAAAGGTAAGTACCGGGGGGGGGGTCGGCGAAGTTTAAAATGCCGCATTTTTAAACTTCGCCCCAGGCGGCGTTACGTCTTCGGCCGGCCCTGGGGTCAATAATACTATATAAATTCAAAGATTAGTTAAGCTAAAGTGAATTAGTCCAATAAAATTGCCAATTTTTATCTAATATGATGTTATGAGTTGCTTGTGAGTACATGCGAGTGCATGCAATTTTTAATTGTGTGAGTTGTACGAGTGGCACCTATACCCCCCTCATATCATCCTATGCCCGGTTGGATGGGGTTAAAAAAAAAAGATAATCCAATAGCATGTACAGAGCTCCCCCCTTGCTCCAAATATTTTTCTAACCTCTATTTTAAACAGTGATATCTTTCATGAAAATATTAGTGTCATTTACCACCTTTTTATTAAATTTTATTGATACCAAATGAATTAATAATGTACTTAATTTTGAACATGCAGTATTTATTTAGTGTTGCCATTATGAGGGCTGAATGTGTGGAGCAGTCGACCAGCAGCCCACCAGGCATTAAGTTTAACCAGTCATTGCATACAAGTTGTAAAAGCCGAACACGTTCCGTTTTTTAATCTTAAACTAGGAAACATAGATTGTTTTGGTGTGAAACTGAGCTCAAAGTCTCTCTTCAAACGTATTGGTCCCCAGTTCATATACCTTGACTGGGACATTAAAAACCATAACTTGTCTTCCACCTTGATATCCTAGTAAGTTTACACGGGGTCATGTCTAAGATGAAGAAGGATCAATATGCTTTTGAATCCCAGCCCATTCCTAATTCCAGTGTATGTTTCTTAGATAATTGAAGGTCAAGGTATGGAATATTTTACAAAGAAAAAGTTGTGTTGCACAAATACAGACATAGACATCTTAACGACATTTATTATGTTCTTATGAACCTTTAGCAAATCATCCCTTTAATTATTTGACCTTAGCAAGTGTCATTAAATTATAAACTTTTCTGGGGGGTTCAATATATTTTGGATCATAGAAACAGAACTTTTATCTATCACACTCTCGGTGAAGTAAAATCTATTAGTAAATAGAATTAATCATTTCACTATTAAATGGACCATTTTCTAACATAAACCATAGTCTTACTGATATAATAAAGCAGTTATAAAGACTTGACAATATAGCGCATTATGCATCACATAGATTAGACATTTGCTTGCTAACTAAAATGTAGTCCATTGATTAAAAGATTTTTAGAACCCGCCTGCATCTATATTCTTAACTTGTCGCCAACTGACTCAAATTGACACAAACAAGAGACCGGTAAAGATTAATTGCTAATTTTATCTGTCTGAACCACATGTGCTGAGCTCTAGATTATGGCAAGATAAGAAGTATGTCTACTTCCCCCCCCCCTAAAGGCTATTGATCTTTATCACATTGAAGTATAGGTCATTTATTTTCTGGAAAGAAACAGCCATCGGCAAATACAACCCATAAAGTGGTTATGTGCTGGTAGCCACTATATACATGGATCCGTACCCCTGGCATAACTTGTGTATGATTACGTTATGTTGGTGCTGGCAAATATGATACTGTATTTCTAGAATCACGTACCTGCTACAAGGTTACAAGAGATGGGCAGCTACATAGCAACCAATGAGCTATGTCCTTGACATTGACTTCCTTGTAGGTGCTCTTCATGGATCCATACCTATTACTAAATATTGGTTTTATCAAAAATGCAAATTGTTGCAAAAGTACGAGGTAAATAGTATATTTTTATATCCACCCCAAAAAGTAAAAACAAATGTAGTCAGAATCCTGCTCTTGACAATTTATTCCAATCAGAGTTTGATGTTATATGATGGTGTTGTGGCCATCATAATTTGGAGATCTGGTCCAGCAAAAGACCTTGGCTGCCTAGTAATTCTTCTAAATGGGCCTGTTAGTTTCTTTGATGTCCGATCACCCTAAAGATCTCTAGGACAGAATTCGACACACAAAAAATACAATTTGGTGCATTTTATGCCAAATATGTATCTTATAAAAGCGCAGTAAATGTTCCGAATGTTTTGGTGCACAAAAGATCCATATATTTAAATGACATGTAAATTTACCATGAAATATAATTGAATAAAATCTCATTATAAACAATACATACCATTACTTTACTCTACCCATCGTAACTTGTGGAAAAGTTGAATCATTCACAAATAAATAGAAATAAACAAAAGATAGTATGTTCTCTCTCAAAGCGATCATTAATTCTTATCTAAATCAATATAGATTGTCAGTTAATACGCGTTTAATGGAGCACATACATCTTTATTATACTTGGCCCTTTGTCTTATTTCTCATTGCAGTGCTGTATCTCACAACCGTGTTAGCTTATAATAGGCAGCTGAGCAGACTTGACCTTTGGTAGCTGGAATATTTGTTAACAACAATACAAGCAGAAATCCATTCGTTGACATTCGCTTTGAGAACATGCTATAAGATACATTCTAAACAGAGCCATATCCCTTAAAATGTTCTTCACTTCCTTAAAAATGTAAATTTTATGGAATTAGTGAGTACTCTTTCTAAATAATATTCATTAAAAATGTAAATACTGTGTGAATATTGAGCGTTTTGTGAGTAATTACCTAACAAAAGACCATATTGAAGTACTATGCATTGCTGTTGATGAGATTATGAGTATAATTCCTAATGTATGATACTTTGGTTGACAAAAGCTGATATCAGATCAAGGGACTCAAGTTTCCAAGTTACCGTATTTCTTGGTCATACAGATGAAGTAGAGCCTTTTGGTCTCGAAAACTTGTAGTTCATTAACCTAATGTTAAAGTTTTTTTTGTTTTTTTTTACCAAATTTGATTTTTTTTTGTGTCCACAGTCCATTCAATGTCCTCTCTCTTTTGGCTTTTTCCATTGCAGACACTTTGTAAATTCTACTGTATGTTTCTCCACCACGTTCTAGTTGTTCCCAAGAAGTTTGGTGGTCATGGTTGTGTTGCGGAATAATTATATAAACTGTTTATAACACAAATTAAATTATCTTCAGTTTGGGTTTATGTGTGTTTTAGATTTTGCACAGCTTGCATTTTTACTACTACCAACCTATATGTGAACTTGACATAAACACATCTTTAAACATTAAGGACAACAGCAACTGGGGGATATAATCCCATCACCTCACGAGAAAGCTATACACTGGAGGATGAAACGTATTCTCCATCCACTTGGTGTCCATGATGCACGGGCAGTTATATACACACCCAGGTATAACCAGCTGACACTTTTGTAGATGTCTTTGTTTAACATTTACCGTATTTGCTCGATTATAAGACGAGGTTTTTTCCAGAGCAAATTCTCTGAAAAATACCCCTCGTCTTATAATCAGGGTCGTCTTATAATCAGACCTCAAATAGGTCTGATTATGAGACTAAGATCCAGATCCCCCGCAGCGATGCAGAGGACCTGGATCCTCCTGTGTTAAACTCCCCCCACTTACCGGTGCTTCTGAGTCCCCGGTGCTTAGTCCGGGCTGCGTGTAGAGCTCTACGCCTTACAATCGCGTAGAGCTCTACACGCTTCCCGGACTAAGCACTGGGGACCCAGATGCAGGGGACCTGGATCCTCCTGTGTTAACCCCCTCCAACTTACCGGTGCTTCTGAGTCCCCGGTGCTTAGTCCGGGCAGCGTGTAGAGCTCTATGCGATTCGCGTGGAGCTCTACATGCTGTCCGGACTAAGCACCTGGGGCTCAGATGCAGGGGACCTGGACCCTCCTGTGGTATGCGCCCCCCCCAACTCAGAAGCACCGGTAAGTTTGGAGGAGGGAGAGGGAGTGTTAAATGGGGGGTGTAAGGCATTTCTGGAGGCAGAGTGCTCTGTGAAATGCCTTTTAACCCCTTTAATGCCACTCTGCCTCCTGAAATGCCTTAAACCTCCCTATATGCCACTCTTCCCCATAATATGCCTTTTAACCCTCTAAGTGCCAGAGTGGCATATAGGGTTAAAAGGCATATCATGGGGCACTGTGGCATTTAGAGGGTTAAAGGGCATATCATGGCGCACAGTGGCATATAGGGGGTATAAGGCACTTCTGGGGCAGATGTGCATAACTGGGGGGCAGGTTGGAAAATAGAAGGAAATAAAACCAAAATATTTTTCTCAAGCATACCTTTTATTAAAAAAAGTGTTTAAATGAATTAACATTTACTGGTAAAACTTTTTTCCTATAGGGTCGTCTTATATTCAGGCTTTTTCTTGTTTTCCTAAATTAATATTAAGATTTGGGGGGTCTTATAATCAGGGTCGTCTTATAATCGAGCAAAT
>VKOC01014863.1:0-12113 GCA_009364415.1 Spea multiplicata
ACTCTCACTCACTTACTTTCACCATAACACCCATCACTCTCACACACTTACATTCAGCATAACACCCATCACTCTCACACACACTTACTAATCCACTCTCCCTGAATCTTGTCCTACCTTTTCTTCTGTCACTCTCACTTTTCCTCCTCCTCCTCTTCTTCTACTTCTTCTACTTCTTCTTCTTTATCTTCCTATCCTTCCGGTGCACTGAGCGCGGAAGACGGTGGGCGTGGCTTCAGTGTTGTGCGCCGGGATTTGACATCAAGTCCCGGCGCACAGCCACAGTTACCGCGCACATCGTTTCTGAAGGCGTGCCGGCATGGTGGCACCCCTCAGATGAGCGGCAGCCGGGGTGGACCACCCCCCCCCGCCAGGTACGCATGACGGCCGCATTCAATCCTGCTCGCGGCCGCTTAGTTTTTAACTTTGCGGCCGCAGCAGCATTGAATGCTCGTCTGCCGGTCGTCCGTCCGGCCCACCGGCCCGGATTTAGGGCGGCCTGGGGGGCAATTGCCCCCCGGCCCAGCCCGCCCCTGCCCACCAATCATTAAATTTTATCTAAATTACCCAATTGGACAGCGATACCTTTCTCCATTTTTTATATGAAATTTGAAATTTTTTTTCCAATTCCTGGTTATAGTCATATTCGTAGCCATGAGAATTTGGATCATAATGTATTTTTTATGAACTGGGATTGAGTTTGAAAGAAAATGAAACCTTCTTAAGGGAATTATGAAATTTTAGGTCCAGGATTAGTGACATTTCACAGAACCCTTTGGTCCCCACCAAATGTGTACGATGTCACCCACTTCCTGAAGGCATCTCCAGCAGAGATCTGTGTCATTATGAGAAATCTTGTATAAAGCTTTAGATACCTGATGCCATCTATGAATAATTTTATAGTGTAATTAAATTATATTCAAACTGATTTTTTTTACTTCTGCTAATGACCTACACAGACCTACAGAGTTCAGGCTCTATTTGAATTCCTATGTCTTTTCCCCAAGAGATCCAAGATCTGGGGTTACTTTCTGGATCGTTAAACAAGGCCAAATGATAACACTTAGTTATCTTGTTGGAATTTGAACTGTAAGTTGATAAATTCTCTTCCCAGTGAGCCAGGTACATCTAATATTAAATGAAAGGAAATATAGTTTTTAATCCTTAAGTATGTCAATATATGTTTGGAAGGCAGATTTAATTATTTCGGGAGTTGGGTAAAAGAGTTGGGTAAGTTCCTATCTGAGAAGTATCTTCTTTTGTCAAACCTTCTATACTAAGACTGTTAATGTTATTTTTCAACACCCCAATTGGACTAGCCTTTGGGATTATCCCCTTTATTTTATTCATTCTTTTAAATGATGACCAACTATTATATAGTTATTAAATATCAATTAATCTGTTTTAACAAGTTGTAATTTTGACCATAATGCTAGTGATAGGTCCCCTGTTCCTGATAGGGCCTCTGCACAACTAAACCATGGTTGCTTCTTTTGCCCATGTGAATGTGTGATTAGTTGCTGGCCTCATAATATTTAATTAGGGACAGCTAAACCGCCATACTTCATTATATGCCCTCTGTTAGTTCTAGGTTTTTATCATCCCATATAAAATTCATAAACATTTTTTGAACTTGATTAAATTTTTTTATCGGAATTTCTAGTGGAAACATTCTAAATAAGTATGACCATTTAGGGAGAACATAAGATTTTATTATATTTATTCCTAAACAGGATATAGGGATATTTTTCCACTTACTGGTTAATCTCTCGACAGTGTCATTAAAAAGCTCATCAAGGGGGGGCGTGGTTTGACGGAACTTGAAGATCGTCGCACATTTGTAGAGCTCCGTTGTCTCCGTGATCACTAAGCGGCTTCTTTAGCTACCAGACGCTTGTTTCATGCAACGGACATACTTACCATCCCGGCTATTCGTCTCTGTATCTGGAGCATGGCTTCCAGGCTTGCGAGGAAGCAGGATCGGCAAGAAACGGCGCCTTGTAGGTGATACACACTCCTAAAGACGGTCAACAGCTGCTGGCGGATTGGAACCTCTCGCCTCTACCTACCCCCTCAACTCGGGCATCCGCTGTCCGTCTACCTAAAGAATGGTCCAAACGATGAGCTACCCTTCCTTCACTAGCCACTTCTCGGGGATGTCATCGTTCTACCTTACATTGCGAGACATTTATTGAACTGGCACTTTGGATACAGTTTATCTTTTATGCCACAGCCATGCATCGCACCACTACGCATACTTCTCTACTCAACATAGGGCAGACATCGCCGCCTTACCTCAGACGCATTTTCAGATTTTGGCACATCTACAGCAGATCTGAAGCCTACTCTTTTGAGTTGAATACTACCGCCACGCATCACACATCTACACGCATCTTCCCATCCTCTCTGGAGAATTTGTGAAGAAGATATTGATACAATATTTCTGCATGCTCCTACTGACCGTGGCTATTATAATTTCCTTTTTTTTCCTCTATTTATTTATTTTACGCTCTCGACTCTAATTTGGAACCGCTCCTCTATGGCGCATCTACAGCAGAACTGACGTACATCCACAGCCATACACTGCGCCACTATATACACCTCTTCACTCTACATGGAGAGGTTGTCGACACTTTACCTCTACGAACTTTCAACAAGGAATTTGGAACGCCGAACTTCTACTTACCACTTTGATCTCACGAACATATTATACATGTTTTTTTTTGTTTTTTTTTCTTTCTCTCCGAGTGATTATCCATTTGTTGCCTGTAACCGTCACGGTCCATAAACATTTATAGTTCTATGGTTACCAATTACTGATTTCTAGTGATCTTTGACTTCCTATACACCCCCCGCCTACTTTGTAGGTTATGTTTGGTGCTCCCATTCTCCTAGCTGTGGAAAAGCCAACAACATAAAGGTTTCCTAAACCTTTGGTTTTTCTGTTTATATTGGTTCATTTTGAAGTTCTACTGTTCACATTTTATGTTTTCTCGCACCCGGTGGTATCTCTCTACTGATAGAGCTGTGTCACCCTCATGCCGGCCCTTAGCCTCTGCTCCCCTCTCTTGGAGGGTGGGGGTTGGAATGTTGAAGTTGGGAATTCGAGACGGGGCCACGCTCTTTGCCCGGAACTTCTCCTTGCTGAGATCTACATGGCAGACTTTCCTCCTAGAACTGTAGCGCTTTGGACCGGGACGGGCGAGAAGGCAGACTCCAGTGACTCCACGTATTCCTATGGGGCAGGACCCTTGCTCACTTTCTCCTTCCATTTATTTTATGTTCCTATCATTTTAGCGGCCTACTTGCTCACACCATGTCTCTCACTATCCTGTCAAGGGATTTAATTCCCCCTGTAAACGTAAATTAGCGTTACAAGAGGCACTGACATCTGATGCTACGATAGTTTGCTTTCAAGAAACCCACTTTTCGGTGACGAGGGCGCCCAAATTGTTTTCCCCTGCCTTTCCCACCCACTACTCGGCTATGTCGGATAACAAGACAAAGGGAGTCTATACTTTTTAGTAAAGACTGTTCCTTTGATTTAATGCACAAATACTCAGATCCCAAACGTCGACTTCTAATACTTACTGGATCCCTTGATGGAGCTCTTATCACAATAGCTAACCTATATGCCCCAAATTCCACCCAAATGCCATTCCTTAGACAAAGCTTAGAGAAATGTGAGAAATTACGTAAAAAGGCCGGTTGGTCATCTGTGGAGACTTTAACTCTATTATTAACAAGACTTTGGACTCTACATTCACATCATCCTCCTCGCTTCCTACACGACGCATGTCCATGCGCCCCTCTAAATGACAACACCTATTAACTGAATATGATCTCCATGACGTATGGAGGTGTCAACACCCTAACGAACGTGACTATACTTTCCACTCGGCCCCACATAGCACTTACACTCACATATATTTTTTTCTCACAGACAAAGTCACTTTACAACATGTTCTTTCCTCTCACATAGGCGACATCACGTGGTCTGACCACGCCCCAATTCTGCTCCGTCTGCCAATCTCCACGCCACTACCTGGCGATAGACGCTGGAGACTAAATGAATCCCTACTCCTGAAACCTGATATTCATCAAATGCTTCAAACTAAAATTCAACACTTTTTTTTGACTAACACGACTCCAGACGTCCCAATTCCTACAATATGGCTAGCACACAAAGCCTTTGTGAGGGCCCTCGACAGGGAGCTCGACTTAAGAAACTATATACTGCTAAACTTACGGACCTTAAAAACCAACTATGTTCCTTAAACACCCTAAACAAACTGCAACCGTCATGAGGATTAGCTCTCCAATTAACGGCTGTCCAGACACAATATAACCAGCTTTTACTTACCCAATCGGCCACGGCTCTGGGAACACCAAACAGCTTTTTTACTCTAAAGGCAATAAGGCCGACAGATTGCTAGCCCGTAAACTCAAAAAACAAAAAGCTGCCTCTAGAATTCCCTTCCTTTCCTCTCCGGATGGCATACCCCTTAGAAACCCTAAACACATAGCCAACGCCTTTGCCCGCTACTACGCTGACCGTTACAACTTAAAAGATGATACAGATGTCTCCCAACCCTCCCAGTCCTCTATAGAAGACTTTCTGGCCTCTGTTCCACTGCCGCAGCTTCCTCCGGGCTCACAGTCAGCTCTTACAGACCCCATCACTACTCTAGAGATTAAGTTAGTTATTCAAAGCCTTAAACCTCCCTAACTTCTACTACTCCGCTTTTGCCGGGGTCCTTCCCCCACAGTTGACTGACCTTTTTAATTTTTTTTTTTCGGAACAGTAAAACTCCCCAGGAAATGCTTGAAGCCCTTATAATAACGATACCTAAGCCAGGCAAGCCTACAGACAGATGTTCTAATTTTCGCCCTATCTCCCTACTGAACACTGACATAAAACTCTATGCTAAGGTGTTGGCTAACCGTCTCAACACCTATATACCCACTCTTATCCATAAGGATCAGGTGGGTTTTATCCCCGGACGACAGGCCACGGACTTCTTATTGACATTATAGCCACTTCCGAAGCTTCATGAATCGACTTATTGCTTCTCTCACTTGACGCCGAAAAGGCATTTGATCGCCTACTCTGGACCTATATGATAGCCACTCTTAAAGCATTCTGCATCCCTGATATCTTTATCACTGCTATCCGTGAAAACCATCATCGAAGGTTTTCTACTCTGGATTTTACTCCGACAACTTTTCTATCACCAATGGTACCCGTCAAGGCTGCCCCCTATCCCCTCTCATTTTTGTATTGGCTTTCGAGCCCCTAGCGATTATGATTCGGAACCACAATCTTATTCACGGCTTTCCTTTTAAAGATCACACCTATAAAATTAGTTTATTGGCGGACAACATTTTTAGTAGACTTGGGCACCAGGGGGCTCTTCGTGTTCGTCTTCGTGGGGAAAAAAATCTTCGTATTCCGCGAATATTCGCCCGTTCCTGTCTTCTCTTCGGGCGAATATTCGCGGACATTCTTCGTTTAATCTTCGTTTCCCTCCTGGTTGCCTAGCAGGGGTTAATACGGGGTTAACAACACATCAGAGCAGCAGCAGCTGCCGTGAAGGTACGTGTGTGCAGCTCTATTGGTCTCTGCCATCAACGAGTGAATTGCAGAACTGCAGAATGCACTTCATTTGTTGATGGCAGGCGAGCCCCCTGCCGAAACGACCAATAGAGTTGCACACACATACCGAGGTGTACTGTACACAAAATGACCCAGACAAATGCTCCAAGGAACTTGGCCTCCTTTTTATCATACACAGTCACACATCCATAGATGTTTAATAAAAGAATAGGGAATATTTTACATTTTTAAATTGATTTTGGACCACTTTACATGCCTAACATTTGCTACCTATTTACAATGGCATACTTTGCAACAACCCAACTTACTTACTGGACAGGACTGGAAAAAAGCAGGACTGTCCACCAAAATCTTGGGTGTGTTGGCAGGTATGCGGATGGAAAAATGTTGGACAAGAACTAAAAAATAGCTTAGGGTTAATGTACGGTTATGTTTAAGATTAGTAGCAGTGCACTGGTTTGGTTAAAGATGTATTATGTCTAAATAATAATAATTTAATTTTAATGTTTTTTTAAAAAAAAAAATAGGGGTTTATTTAAATGTATTTTAAAGTTAGATTTATTATTTAGTACTTGATTATATTTATTAAATGTTTATAGTAGCGTTACCTACCGAGCTATAACTACCTATGTGTATTTGCATTTTGCATACCTAGTTTAGCTAAATTAGATGGGACAGGACTGGAAAAAAGCAGGACTGTCCCTGAAAAAGTTGGGTCTGTTGGCAGGTATGTGGATGGAAAAATGTTATAGGGTGAAGTGTGAGTTATAGTGTTAATGTAATGCTATTAGTGAGTGAAGGCCAGGGCAAATAACAAGGAAAAGGTCCTTGTGTTTTGTGCATTGTACGTGTGTGTATGTGTGTTATGTGTGATGTCACTGTGTGTTATATGTGTTATATGTGTTATTGTGTGTGTTATGTTTGGTTGGTTGTGTATCAGAAGGAAAATAATGAAATGGAAAAGGAAATGGGAAAGGCAAATGAGTGGGCAATTGGCGACCCACTCACCTGTTTCACCCCAGAGCAAAGCATCCAAACACTGTCAGTCCTAGACGTTTGGCAGCAGACTTCCAGAGCTCAGACACAAGGCCCTAGCGTAAGCTGGCCACTCCGGCGGAGGTAGCAGGCGTTGCCACACCGCAGACAGACGCAGCCAGGGGGGAGAAACTGCCCTTACCATTAGGGACATTTTGGGCATGACTCTAGCCAGGAAGCGAACTGGCAGAGAAGAGATGCTGGCACCACCACCAGCAGCATTGAAAAATGGGAAAGGCAAATGAGTGGGCAATTGGCGACCCGCTCACCTGTTTCACCCCAGGGCAAAGCACCCAAACACTGTCAGTCTTAGACGTTTGGCAGCAGACTTCCAGAGCTCAGACACAAGGCCCTAGCGTAAGCTGGCCACTCCGGCGGAGGTAGCAGGCGTTGCCACACCGCAGACAGACGCAGCCAGGGGGGAGAAACTGCCCTTACAATTAGGGACATTTGAGGCATGACACTAGCCAGGAAGCGAACTGGCATTGAAGAGAGACACTGGCACCACCACCAGCAGCAGCAGAATTGGGAAAGGCGAATGAGTGGGCAATTGACGACCCGCTCACCTGTTTCACCCCAGGGCAAAGCATCCAAACACTGTCAATCCTTGGCGTTTGGGAGCAGACCTACAGAACTCAGACACTAGGCCCTAACATAAGCTAGTTACACCGGCGGAGGTAGCAGGCGTTGCCACACCGCAGCAAGTGCAACCAGGGGGGAGAAACTACCCTTTCCATTAGGGACATCTGAGGCATGATTTCAGCCAGGAAGCGAACTGGCAAAAGATACTGGCACCACCACCAGCAGCAGCGTTGGAAACGGAAAAAGGTGAATGAGTGGGCAATTGACGACCCACTCACCTGTTTCACCCCAGGGCAAAGCATCCAAAGACTGTCAGTCCTTGGCGTTTGGGAGCAGACCTACAGAACTCAGACACTAGGCCCTAGCGTAAGCTAGCTACACCGGCGGAGGTAGCAGGCGTTGCCACACCGCAGCAAGTGCAACCAGGGGGGAGAAACTACCCTTTCCATTAGGGACATCTGAGGCATGATTTCAGCCAGGAAGCGAACTGGCAAAAGATACTGGCACCACCACCAGCAGCAGCGTTGGAAACGGAAAAAGGTGAATGAGTGGGCAATTGGCGACCCGCTCACCTGTTTCACCCCAGGGCAAAGCATCCAAAGACTGTCAGTCCTAGGCGTTTGGGAGCGGACTTATAGAGCTCAGACATTAGGCCCTAGCGTAAATTGGCTACACCAGCGGAGGTAGCAGGCATTGCCACACCGCAGCAAGTGCAACCAGGGGGAGAAACTACCTTAAACATTAGAGAGAAAAAATTTAACTTTCCAAGCTAAGAGCTGGGTAACCCAATTTGGGCAGATTGAATTTAAGAAAGGCAATCTGCTCCATCAGATGAGGTGCCATGCGTGAGCGCTGTGGACTCAGTATGTTTCCAGTCATAGAAAACACGCGCTCACTTTGAACAGTGGTTGGCGGACATGATAGAAGCTGCTGCGCAACCCATGAGAGTGCAGGCCACACACTCTTCTTTTCATCCCAGTAGCTAAGAGGATCAACATTAGGCGCAGAAGGAACTTCACAGAGGTAAAGTTTGACCATTTCAGCAGCACTACTCTCCTTTCTGCTGCTAGCTCTGTCAGATGGTCCAACTATACTCCCAAGTGCCTCTTCCCAAAACGCAGCTGCTCCACTCAGCTGTGTTGTGCTGCTTGTGGCACTGCTGCTGATGCTGCTGCTAGGGGTAGCAGACCACATCATCTCTTCCTCCTCCTGCACCTCACCCTCCTCGGACAGCATTCCCATTTTACGCTGCCAGTCACGCACCTTGTTGACCAATTGCTCCCGGTAGCTACTGAGAACATTGAATTTCAAAGCTAGCTTTCCCTTAATTCTTGGATCACAAAGGCACGCTAGCATCATTTCGGGACTCTCTTCCATTCGTTTGCGAAGGTGTACTTTTAGCAGATCCTTCAGCTTCCTGACTATGGCTGCTACGTCAGGATGTAGAGTGCCACCTTGAACAGCCTCACGGTTTTCAAGGAACACATCCATCTTGCTGCCTAGATGGGAGAACACTGGAATTACCTGGGCCAGACTGGCAGTGTTTGAGCTTAAATTTTCTGTGGCATCCCTGAAAGGCTTAAGGACTGCCACTAGCTGGGCGATCACTGTCCAATCCTCCCTATTCAATGGAGATGTAATTCCAATATTGTGCTCTGAGGCAAGATTATGGATTGCCCTCTGCAGCTCCAAAATCCTCTCCAGCATGTCTAACGTGGCGTTCCACCGTGTACTGACATCCTGACGTAGGCAGTGTACAGGAAGACCTGACCTCTCTTGCTCTTCCCTCAAAAGTTGGCTAGCCTTAACACTATGGTGAAAGTGCCCAGCGATCTTTCTGCAGCGGGACAGAACTACTGCTGCCACATTAGTTCCTTCTGACATTGCTGCCTTCACTACAAGATGGATGATGTGGGCTGCACAGCGCACACCAACAATATGACCATCTCGCAGCGCTTTCACCATATTGGCACCTCTGTCAGTCAGGGGAGGGCTGGCAGCCTAAGGCCTGGGGGGCAAGTCTAGTCAACTGGCCCATTGCACCATCAAAGCGGCTGCGAGCGACATTGAAAGCGGCTGTCGTGCGGCAGTCACTCCACCAGCGCCTAATGAAATTAAAGTGGCCGGTGCGCACGCACCGCATGCCTCAGCTCTTCATTACACCCCTTTTAAGACGTGGGAAGAGGAGCTGAGGCATGGCCGTTGGGTCTGACTGCCGCACGATGCAGGGGCGTACCTAGAGTATTTGGCACCTATGGCAGACCCTGTATGTGGCACCCTCCCCACACACACACACTTTAAAACTGCATAGTTTCTATGGTTAGGCAAACATTGACAGGGAAATTGTTATCATTATATACTTAGGGATTATGCGGTACCACCGTCAATGTGTGCCTATACACTGAGCCAGACACTGACAACCCCTATCACTATATACTAAGCCAAACATTACCACTTTAGTGACTGGCATAGTATATAGTAGGGATGCACCGAAATGAAAATTCTGGACCGAAACAGAAAATTCAGCATTCACAAAACTGAAAAAAAAACAAAAAAAAAAACTTTAAAATACTTTATTAAAAGTAACACCAAAATTAGACAAAAAAATCAACAACAATATTAACATATATATATAACAACAATCACAATCCTATCATGCCCATGTTCTAGCATGTGCTGGCTGACTTAGCATGATAGGAGTGTGATTGCTGTTTGCAATTATATATATATTAATACTGTCATTGAATTATTCTGTCCAATAAAAGTGTTAACACACTGAAGTTGGACCAAAAAATAATTTATAACAGCAATCACACTCCTATCATGCCTAGGCAGCCACTACATGCTGGAATCTGGGCATGAAAGGAATGTGATTACAGACTCTCTATGCCAAGCTATCCCCCAACACTTACACATCCATGCTATCTGAAACCCTCATTCACAAACATTCAGCATAACACCCATCACTCTCACACACTTACATTCACCATAACACCCATCACTCTCACATACTTACATTCAGGCATAACACCCATCACTCCACACACTTACATTCAGCATAAACACCCATCACTCTCACACACTTACATTTAGCATAAACCACCCATCACTCTTCAAACACACTTACATTTAAGACATAACACCATCACTCTCAACACACTACATTCAGCATAAACACACACTCTCACACACTACATTTTAGCATAACACCCATCACTCTCACACACTTTACATTCAGCATAACACCCATCATTCTCAACACCACTTACATCAGCATAACACCCATCACTTCTCACACTTACATTTAGAATACACACCCATCACTCTCAACAACTTACATTCAGCATAAGCACCCACATCTCACACACTTTACATTTAGCTAACACCATCCTCTCACACACTTACTCAGCATAAAACCCATCACTCTCACACACTACATTCAGCATAACACCCATCACTCTCACACACTTACATTCACGCATAACACCCACTCACTCATCACACACTTACATTCAGCATAACACCCATCACTCTCACACACTTACATTGTAGCATACACACCCATCACTCTCACACACTTACCATTCAGCATAACACCCATCCACTCTCACACACTACATTCAGCATAACACCCATCACTCTCACCCACTTACACTTAGCATAACACCCATCACTCTCACACTCACTAGCATAACACCCATCACATCCACACACTTACATTCAGCATACACCATCAACTCTCATACACTAGCATTCAGCATAACACCATCACTCTCCACATTACATTCAGCATACACCCATCACCTCACACACTTACATTCAGCATAGCACCCATCACTCTCACACACTTACACACTTACATTCAGCATAACACCCATCACTCTCACTAATCCACTAGTGGTGGTGGTGGTAGTGGCACTGGTGGTACTACCAGTACTGGCCATAGTGGGACTGCTAATTGCTTTAAGTCTAGCAGATTTGGTAGGTTTTGCTGCTGCTGGTGGTGGTGATGATCGCAGCGGAGAAGGTGGAGGCTCAGGGGAAAATTGTGCACTAGTCATTTGTACACTGCTCCCTGAGGAATCTGATTCCTGGCCACTAATCTCCTCTACTTCCTCTGGCTCATAGTCTAGTTCTTCATTAGCCAGATCAAATGGAATTCCTGCTAGGCTGGAGCTAAGACTGATATTGTGACTAGTAGTAGTAGTAGTAGTGCGAGCAGGAAGAACAGACTCTGCACTTGGCCTCTCAGTCTCAGGCTCCTCTGGTACCTCGCTAGCTGGATTTCCAGTACTATGTGTAGCCATCTCTCTAACTGTCTTTACAAAAATATTGTAAGGACTTGGTGGCTTGCTAGAGGTACTAGGAGGACATGGCGTGGCGGTACCGGTGGGTAGGCGCAGCACTAGTGGTGGTAGAGGCGGTAGAGGTGGTGGTGGTGGTGGTTTTCCCTACAAAGGAATGAGATCGCTTTGGTTTGGGACCCCTCTGAGTCTTGCTGCTAATTTGGCTCTGCTTGGTACCGTGCATGCTGCTGTGGATGGGGAAGATGATGCTTGGGGCAAAAGGCACTTCTTTTTAGTCACTGGGCTAGTACTACTTGTGCTACCCTTTAACTTTGAACGTGCTTCTGGTGCTTTAGGCTTTCCGTAAAAAACCATAGAGCTTGTAGGCCTAGCCGCACTACTACTGCCTGCTTTTGGTGCCTTTCCTTTACTTGATAATCCTTCAAGCAATGCTTCCCCAAATGATAAGCGAGAGCTTGGCCTACTTGGCCGACTAGACTGACGCAAAGGCTGCATCTTAGAACTGGCGCTGGTGGTGGTGCTGGTGGTGGTGCTGGTGGTGGTGCTGGTGGTGGTAGATGGAGCTTGTCCCT
>VKOC01014864.1:0-78394 GCA_009364415.1 Spea multiplicata
GCCAGAGCTGACAGTGCCTCTGGACCATGGTGGGAACCATTTGGTCCCTTCACGGTTCACAAACCTATAGAAGTCTCTATGTAAAATCTGTTTCTTACGTAGATCTGTAATGTTCCCAACTTCTACATTTCATAGTTTGGTTGTAGATTAAAATAGGCAATATGTATGCATACTTAACACCCTAAGTAGAGACCCTTAATGATCTGTATGATTATTCTTCCTAATTAGATTACTCTTCCTGTTTGGTGGAAGATGATTGGTTTAGGAATATACAGCCTTTCCAGGGGCTGTGAAGAGTATAAATAAGAATACAGAGCACCAACCTAGTTATCCATCTCGAAAACAGTTACACTGATTAAGAAATAGTCAAATTGCCTGAGTAAGATTTTGTTTTTTGGGTGAACTTTTTAAGGAACTAGCATCTTATTTATCAATGAAGAACTCTCGTGTGGAATGCGGTGGCTTTTCTGGCTGGACGGACAGATCATATGCTTAGCTAAGATCTGATCTGATGTTAAGTACAGTGTTCAAATACCCTGTAGTTCTGAAGGAATTAACACAGTGACCTTAATCCTTAATCTAATATATTATGCAGAATGGCATCTTTAAAATATAGATCAAGGTTCTACTGAATCAGCACAAGCTTGGGCTGATTGAACCCACAGAATATAGAAGGGTTTCTATTGTAAAACAATCTGCTATTGTTTATTAGTGGATAGTGGAAGCGAGTTTTACAGTTTTATATTAAATATTGCAATACATGAAGCAGAATACATAACCCTGTAAAGAGAACATGTTTCCAAAATCTATTTGGCTACAGTTGGTGGTCAGTTTAAAGAGCATTTTCAGAACTGTAGTCTACCTAAGCATCATAGAAATTATAGTCTACAACAGGGTTAGTGATTACTGTTGTTGGTCACTGTCACTCAAATTATATATCCATTATCTTGTCCATAGGTTCAAATGTGATAAGTTTTTGTAACGTCAGGTCCTAAAATTTTATGGGAAGCGCCATAATGAAAGCAGAACAAGTTTGCTGTAGATAAGAGACAAAAGCACACTTGCATTATTATTCCTTCATTTCTATAGTATGGTGCACTGTAGGTATCATATATCCATCTTTATGAGGGACATCCCGTCTTTGGGATCTAAATGACTCTGGCATGAAGCTTGTGCCGTTGGAAGAGGTATCATTTTTTTGGATCCTTGGACAAGCAACATAAAAAGTGCTCATGATATCAAAACAGATTACATTAGGTCATAAGTCGTGCCCAGAACCTGAAGGGCTAGAGAGCAGACTTGGCCAGTGGAGGGGAGGACAAAGAGACACACGGATTTGCCATTGAGTGGTTTAAATGAGCCTTAAATGAGGAAGCTGCCCCTATTGCAACATGTAAGTTATGGTCCTGCTGCCAAGGTCCTGAACACTGGAAGCTCTAGCTAACAATGTCTTCCATACCTTATGCCTCAGTTCATTTAAATATGACATTAATAGGTATAGCCCATATTGTAAAGCTCCGCAGAACATACTGGTTTAATGAATTAAAAAAAATCTTAAGTACATTATGTGTTCTGTATTGTTTGACCAATAGAGCAGTATCAGCTGGTAAGAAACCAATGTTGGGCAATAACTGTTTCCATCCGAGACACATAAATTCCTCCTTTTTTTGTAGATAAACAGCTGCCCCAGCAAGCTTTTCCGAATGACTCTGTGGGGTTACTGAGGTCATTCTTAGTAATTGTAAATTACCCTGATTTATTACTTACTGGATTTTACTAGGGATATTTTGTACAGCTTGTTCCAAGATAAAATGGAGCCTCCTGTGTGGCATATCTCTCCAGCATCCTTAAAAAGGAATCGAAATACATGTCTATACAATCTGACTGCAATAAAAATAAAACAAAAAATGACAGTAAAAGGCAACATATCATTTTACTCCTTGATTTCTGGTGGTCAGGGACGATTTTTCCTGTGGGTAACAGGCCCAATTTTTATGGCTTGGCTATAGTTGGATTTAGGTGACTTTACCTGGGAAAACCTACACAGCATTAAACCTAAATAACAACACCTAGGAACCCTCCAGATCTGGAGTCAGAGTCTTCTTTCCTTAGGGCAGGTCAGTAGATCTCCCCAACTAGCATATTATCCCCACTGCCTAAAGAAGCAGAGAAAAGGGGCAGCTACTCAGGACAGTGGAGGAAGATTGAGACTTTCCTGTGCAAACTGGGACACTTGGTAAGCCTAAGAATCTGCAGGTGTCGGCCTTCTTGTTTAATAAATATTTTTAAAGCTAAGATCTAGAAAAGTTTCTGTTAATCTTAAATACATAGATAAGACATGACTAGTTGTTTCTCACTGATAACAAAGAGATTACAATCAAGCAACATATGGTAAAAGTTAGACATGGGCTAAATTGCACACATATTTGTCATAAGTGCCCACGTGAGATCAAAGCTCATTTGAAAAGTGTTCACATCTGTTTATTTCTGTATTCTGGCTAAATGAGGCCTATTCAACTATATGATCACTTACATGTAGATACGCTGTCCTAATTTTTAGGGGTGACTGTTGCTGTCGCTAACAGTAAGGTATATTTCTTAAATCTACCTAAAGCTCTGTACATTTTTGTTAGTGAATATAATTGCATAGTAACATAATAATTTAGGGTAAAAAGAAAATGTCCATCAAAGTTCAACCTTGTGATTTGTCCAGAAGAGGAGGAAAATGCCCACAATGAAGCAATTTCTAACTACACCATTTCCTGGTTCCAAAATTGTGATCTGATTTTTTATTGGATGAACAAACTATAATTAATCATACACTTATGAACCGCCTCGTGACCTTAGGACGTACTATTACGTCCTACAAAACAGGCCCTAGATGATCGAGGATTTAATAGTACGTCCTATGGTTTTCTACAGCATGGGGTCTCCTCCGTCTGCCTGAGCTAGCATCCCTAATCTCCTGCTGGCCGTTCCCTTGTAACAGCGCTCTGCGGAATAATTGAGAACCTGCCGTATGTGTCAGTACTGACCCAGATAGAAACAACATTAAAATTGAAGAGGTTCCCTGAAGGTCTATCCAGACTCTCCTGAAACCTCTGATGAGCTCCTCCTGCTGGCTGATCACAGGTGCTGAAATGCCTCTTACCCCCTATTAGAAATATACATTTAAAATAACCCCTTCTTTGACCCCCCGCCCAAAGTTAAAAATTACAGTATTTGCTCGATTATAAGACAAGGTTTTTTTCAGAGCAAATGCTCTGAAAAATTTACACCTGCGTCTATTATAATCAGGGGTCGTACTTATAACACGACCCTCAAATAGGTCTGACTACTAGCGCCGCACAAGATTTCCAGAATCCCACCACAGAGTTTATTGCAGCGCGAACCCTGGCATCCTTCTGCCCCCCCCACCACTTATTGTACTCTGAATCCCCGGGTGTAAGCCGTAGGCAGCGCTGCTAGAGGTCTAACGTGATTCAGTAGACAAACTTTCCCACTGCAGCAGGAAGGGAGGTGCGCACTAAGCATGCGCGGCGGTTGTCTGCGTTCGACGCACAAGCACCTCCCGCCGCTGTCAGAATCAGAGTTTTCTCTGCACACAGTAGACGCGCTAAGAACATCTAACCACCAAATGCCCCGGCTACAATACCGGTGACGGGACTCTAGCCCATAATATGCCTATTTAACCTCTTACAATGCCAGTCGGACATACTCAGGCACGGCTATAGGCATTATCTGGAGTACCAGCAGTGAGCCACTAGCGGGTGTCAAAACACGCATATCATGGACGGCCACAAAGTAGGCCATGACTAGGCCGCCGGTATAGGCATTTCTGTGCGGCACGAATGTCATAACTGGCGGGGAACAGGTTGGAAAAATAGAAAGAGGACAAATAAAACAAAATATTTTCCTCCAATCAATCATAGCTTTTATTAAAAAAAATAGTTTACTTGAATTAACATTTACTGGTACAACTTTTTTCCCAAAGGGTCATCTTATATTCAGGCTTTTTCTTTTTTCCTAAATTAATATTCAGATTTGGGGGGTCGTCCTATAATTAAGCAAATACGGTAAGTAAAAATAATGTAGTATGTAGGTGAGCATTTTGCTCCTTATAAAATTAAAATCCTATGCATGTGGGATATTATTCTACTCAAGAGGTTGCCAGACCTGAATTGGGGTACTTTTTATCAGTGGCACTTAATTTGTGGATGAAAATCTTAAGTAAAAATGGAGAAATACAGGTAATCATAGAGCAGTTTGTATTGTCTCCTTGTATTGTCTTTTTAGCAGGGCCTTTCTCACCTTTTGCTTCTGTGAGTCCAAATTGTTGTGTCATGCTCTGCTGTGACCTGTTTACCTATAATACAATGCTGTGGAATGTTATAAAAATTAGTAATGTCATATCCTCTCTAAGAGGTATTTTTTCTAGCATGAACAAATGCTACTTTTCTACCTCCTCTCTTCCCGACGTTGTAGCCATCAAAATTATGCTTTGGACCAGCAAAAATGTAATTGTCAGCACATTTTTCAGTATTTACGCAATAACTGGCTACATAAAAAGGTCATACTTTTATACGTTAGGCATCTTCTTATTGCTTTCTCAAAGAACAGAAACATGTAGCATTTATTAACCATATATAATAAACGGCACACAATTTTACACATTAAAATTGTGTAAATATATTCTTGAAAATAAAATACTAATAATAAAGTAAATTATAAACCTTGTTTCAAAAACACAGTCCCATTGCCAAATGTGTAAAAAAAAACAGCTTCCCAGTGCCAACCTTGTCCCATAAAAACAGCTTCCCAGTGTCAACCTTGTCCACAACAGCTTCCCAGTGCCAACCTTGACACAACAAACAGCTTGCCAGTGCCAACCTTGTCCCAAAAATAGCTTGCCAGTGCCAACCTTGTCCCCTAACAGCTTCCCAGTACTAACTTTACCCCAAAAACAGTTTCTCATTGCCAACCCTGTTACCATAACAGCTTCTCAGTGCCAATCTTGTCCCAAAAAACAGCTTCCCATTGCCAACCTTGTCCCTTAACAGCGTCCTAGTACTGACTTTGTTCCAAAAATCAGTCGTTTCTGAACAATGGAAGACCAGAGAAAAAAAGAAAGGAAGAAAGAAAGAGTGGAAAAAAGGAGGATGTCAGAGAGAAATAGAGAAGAAACAGGGCCGACCAGGAGGAGTGAAAAGAAGCACCCAGTGATAGGCCTTACAGAGAAAAGACCAACCATGGGGACCAGACTTTTTTGGAGTGACCCATGGGTGCAATGGAGATGTGCTGTTAGTCTGTCCATCTCTACAACTTCCAAAATCAGATTCTTGCTCAGAGGAAAGAGATGTCTGGCTTGTTCCACACTCCGTCCCGGGCTCTCCGAGTCGCCAGTGCCATCCTAGCAATGAGGGTGTTTTCAGGCTTTGTAAGTATAACTATTTATTGGTTTAGATAGTAACATTGTTCAAGGAGATAGTGGCAGCAGTCTTATAGAGTGTGCAAGATAAAATAATTCACCCTGGACCAGAAGGGTTGTACTTTGGGACAGGAACACCAGACATGGTAGTAGGAAACGGAAGAACAGCAGCCTTTCCAACAGGTCGGCGACGTGGACATCCCCATATGATATAACGTTTTGTAAGCCTGCTCCTTATGGGAGGTGCAGGGAACCTTTGCTGTAGTCTCCCAAATCCTCCCCATCTAATGTTTCTCCAATCTTGTTTTCCCACTTCTTGGTGTATTTAAGGGCAACGTTCTCTTTACTGAGTAGGAGAGAACGATAAATTTGTGAGATTAGTCCACATGTGTACTGTGCAAGGGAGCATCGGCTCTCTAACCACGTGAGGGGTCCTCAAGCAGCAACCTTGATCTCAGAGGAGGATAGAAAGGCACATAGTCTGGGGTATCGAAAGAGTATGGCTTTAGTTCATCAAATTCCATTAGCAACAGGTACCTGATCCTTAAAAGGTAGTTGTGGAAAATCTGAAGCCTCAGGCCAGGGGGAAGAGTTTGTTCCTAAACAGGGGCATCAGTGAGGAGGAGGGCCCACTAAGCGAGAACTTGAATGCTTTTTTAGTCCCAGATATGCACTCTCATTTTTAAAACGTGCAACCAATCACATATTAATTTAGTTTTAAGGTCAACTCCAAAAGAAAACACCATAGTTTAGAGAGCACAATATTAAGCAAGGGGTATCAAAACACATAAGCTGTGCCCATTATACATGAACTGTGCCCACTATACAGAATAGTCATAGAATATGCCTTCTTTAACGTACTGGGTAAACTTGGATACATAAGCCTCTCTTTTAGTTTGGGGAATGGTGTGGCAGTTGCACGCTTTCCAATATCCTTTAATAGATATGAAAAGAACTGGACAACCATCTGTTTTGATCATTTCTGCTACTCGCTTCGAATCAAACATAACATGCTAGTATTAAATAATAAGCTCTTTATGTAAATGTCATGTAATATTTACTATGGATACTGTGTTTAATTTACTAAACTCTATAAATTATATTTTATGATTCCTGCAAACATTTACAGGACCATTCTACGCCACATAAAAAGAAGCGACCCCTTAGGGAAGAAAATGCTCAGAAACTCATTTTTATGTCTATAGTAAATCCTGACAGCAGTTGTTAAAGTAAAGCAGATGTGATTATTATTTTTAACTCCCAATATCTCAATTTACAGATTGTGATCTCTGCATCAGGAATCAGTAGTTCAACGTGTCTTACACACATCTTGCTTCAGGCTCTTATTAATCCTTTAATCTACCGGGGTCAAGGCACATTTCTGTAGTTGTTCTATAGATAGGATTACATGCTAAGCAAAACCTATTTTTATTTACACTCAGGACAAGGTAAACAGTTTATAGATAAGGCAATCGGGCATCTGATCACATGATATACTGGTAGAAACACACATATAAAAAACCCCAAAAAACTTAAATGTCCCTTCTTATTTTCCTATGAATTTTAAACTAACTAGTAAAAGTAACCCATTAGTAAATGCATCCAATAGATGTGGCTATGTATACCATTATCAGGCCCCAAGCCCTGCTCCCACTCGGGAGGGGTCTCCTACCTGCTTGTGGCCACGATGGTGGCTCACCCTAACAAGGGAGGGTCCATCCCTGGCCTCGCATTCCACCAACAGGGGTTTGTGTGCCTTCTGATTGGTGGTTCAGCACTGATCCCTCTATTGGATGGTAGGGACGGCCTCTAGACTGCCCCGGCTACCACCTACCTCAAGACCTCAGCTTGTCTGACCTTAGCAAGCCTGCGATCCCTGCCCTGACCACTGGACCCTCCGATTACATGGCTGTCTGTGGGTCATGCCTCACACTCTCAGTCGTGCTCCTGACATCCATGTGGGTAGACATACATCAAATTCTACAATGATGCTAAAAAATGTCTACCAGAATGCCAAACTTTTGCACCTCCGCTGCACTTGTTTTTGAAGGTGGGGGGGTGATGGGACTTGTACCCATCCCAAAAAATTATTTTTATGTCATCCTCTATTTTTATATGTCTTTTTAATGAGGGAAGGAGGGTTTGGATGGTGGGTGTCAAAGTACCTGATCCTTGCATGGTAACCATTGCCATATCCTGTCACATCCATCCTGTCTGTGCTGATTCATGTAACGCATTTCTTTATTCTGTATTTTTTTACGCTATGAGTGCACCTTATTTTCTTTTGCCAATAAATGGAATAAACGTGATTTGTTTGGACAGGTAGCTAAATTTCAACAATTTCTATGCCTTGACTGTCATTCTTCGATAGTAGGTTTATACTTCCATCGACTGAAAGGCCTTTCCTACTAGTGTTGACAGGGATGGAATGTTTGAAGTTCCATTTGAAAATAGTTGCATCAGTGCAAACACGTTAGGTTTAATTGTGTTTGACAGAATTGTAGCTTGGAGTAATAAATACAGTTGAATGATGTTTTTTTTGTTCCTTTCTTCTGCTAACCTTGGGTGATCTAGATGATATCACCAAGATTGTTTCTGTAAGCTGTGACATTTTCATGTATATCAACAGTGCCATAGAGAGACTTTGGGGGCCATTGCTTAAACCTGCTGGATTGTACATTTATACAAATCTTTATCCATTGATTTTATATATATATCATTTGCGACGCCTCCAAGTTGAACTTATAAGAAACAGTGTTGCCTGTTCTGGGTTGAACTTGTCTAATTTATTTCTGTTATAGATGGGCACTTATATATGTTCATTCATAACAGTGCCAGACTGGTGATGACGGCCAAGGGCTGAGTATGCATGGTCACTCGCCGCGTTTGAATGCTAATGTAACATGTGGCCAAGTATATCCAGACAATGGTCACATAATGCAGCACCTGATCTGCCGCTGTCGAAGAGTCTAGGTCAGGGGTGTCCAAACTACGGCCCTCCAGCTGCTGCAGGACTACATCTCCCATACTCCTCAGCCAGCCCCTTAGCTGAAGGAGCATTATGGGAGATGTAGTCCTGCAGCAGCTGGACGGCCGCAGTTTGGACACCCCTGGTTTAGGTGCTCTTGGCCAGCGAAATGTGCCAGATGGCCAGTCCGGGCCTGATTCATAATATAAAACCAACTTACAGCCTCTTTTATTGATTGCTTGAGATTTTAGATCAAATATGCCTTTGTTGACTTTGCCGAGGAGGAAAGGTAATGGAAGAAATGGCGAGTAAACAATAAACCAAAAATTCCTTTGGCACACAGGCTTTCCATTAGAAACAATCTATACTAGCCGTAACTTTACATAAAGAAACTCAACATAGGGCCTGGATAAAGATATCCATTAGTAATTTGTTGGCAGAACCAACCCAATTATTCTAGGTACCCCTCACTAGTTCTATTTGGCACAAGATGATCACTTTAATTTTAAATTGAGGGTACAATTTGCTTTTAGCTCTCTCTGTCTTCCCAGTATTGGAAGATTGATTTGCACAAATGGCAGAATTATAAACTGAGTTATGGTGTACTGCATTACATGCATTACCTGATTCTCACCTCCCTGCCTTTTAACTTTCCATTCTTGTCTTTGTGATCAAACAAATGACTGATCTAAAAATAATGATATGCAATTGTGGAATAATGCTCTTTTTACATTTATTTCTCTTGATTTATTTTATCACGATTCATTGAAATGGAAAGTGTAATTTAAGATTTTGAGTGCCAGGCGATTTTTTTTAATCCTAGATTCCAATTTAAAACATAGTTTCCATCCTTCATATTGTTAGAGAATGGAATAATGTGTATTCAAATAAATAATATAGTGGTTTTTTTAAGCCTCTCTGAGTTATTTGGGTTAACCATCCTTCAGGTAGTTAACTGACGGTAGCGCAGATTAGCACTTCTATTGTAAAAGTCAGATGGTTTTCACCGAAATCATATTTTTTGGCCAGCAAGACAGATCTCCATAAACCTTTGGCTTCTACATGTAATGAATAAACCCTATGTTATGCAGTATTTCCACTTGGTGCAGATTTAATTCACAAATACAATTGACATCTACCAAGAAGCTGACATCCAAGGCTTATAATACCATAGTATAACCACATGAAAAGTAATTTGTTTCAAACACAAAATGAGATTGGTGACAGGCCAGCATTCCATCCATGTGCTTACTAGCTGGATGAACAGTCAGCTAAAGATACCAGAATTTAAGATGCAAGAACAATAGCAAAGTAACATCTAAGTGGTTCCGTAGAACAAAAAGTGACCACAATATTCCACTAGTTGGGGGAGTAGTGATTGCCTGGCCTACCTTGGAACTTTCGGGCTCTGGCTCCCCGGAGCTCACCCTTGGGGGATGCGGGTAGGTGGTCCCGTTGACTTCAGTGCGTGGCCCACCGATGTTGTGAAGAGCCTCATTGATGTCAGTGGGCTGTCCTGCTAATGTCAGTGAGCGGTCCCACTGATACTGCAAGCAATCCAGCTAATGTCAGTGTGGGACACACACAATTGTTGGAGGGGAAGTGGTGGGAGTGGGACATGCCGCAATGCTACTCCCACCAATCAGAGATTTCCCGCAGTGACCCAGAAAAGTGGTGATTCACCTGGAGTCTCCAGGCAAAGCCAAAGAGTTCCCAGGTTTTTTGCCACAATGGCATTAGCAAAATTAACATTAAATCTGTATTTAAATACCGTATGTGCTGGTGGTACTCCTTAACAACCTCTACTACTACATGCCGCTCGTTATTTGTTTAAGGGTGCTGTTCTCCATAGACAAAACCTTAATTGCTCTCTTGTGTTAAGTACAAAACCTTCGCAGACCTGACATTTTTTAGTTGCACTGAAGATTTAAAAATAGCAGAAGTGATTTTTAGAGGCATTCTTAGTTTCTATAGCAGTACATACGTTTTTTGTCCCGCTATTTAAATGGATAAAATGCTGCGTTAAGTTACAAAACGTGTTAAATTCAACAGAGTTGGTAGAATACCGAGATTAATCCGAGAATAGATCATATAGAGTATCTCTCAAATTATTTTATTATTCTGTGTTTTAGCTTTGGTTTGGCCAAACTTTGCTTAAAATAAATATATCTAATAAAACATGTATCCAATACATAGCTAGTGCGGTATGTCTTCTGTTAATAATATATAATTTAGGACCCTGCATTGATTTCCAATGGTAAATTGTGGTATAAAAATGGTATTCATAATGAAATATGGCTCAACTCTTACTCAATCACCCCATAGATTCTAGACTATGGCTTTCTTCTCCTTCTATACCAGATGTGCTAATGTTATTGTCCCCGTCATTTACAGTAATTGTCTTCAGATTCATAGTTTTTCTACAGACTTGGAATGTCAATAACAGTGGGAATTAAATGCTGTTTACTGTGGGAATTCCCACAAACCTGAGCCCTTTAATCTTATATTTAGTATCTCAAAAAGAAGCGGTGAGAGAACATAACATGTAGGGCAGGCATGTCCAAAGTCTGGCCCGAGGGCCAATTGCGGCCCGTGCTCCGGACTGATAAGGCCCCACAGAGGCCAGAAGTTGCCCAAATATAGATCTGTTTTTTAAAAATTAAAGGTAGAGTGATTTAACACCTGTTTAATTTGTCATCTAAAAAAAAAATTTATCATCTGTCACAAAATGAAAAGTATGCCGTTTTCAATAAACTTTGCATAAAATAGTTAATTTGCATTTAATTTTAATGGTTCAAAGAATGTCAGGCAAAATGGTCGGCCCTCGCACATGTTCACTTCATCAAATCTGGCAGTTAAATCCCTATTCTAATATATAAAAACTCTCAAAAGAAGAGAAAATAAATTGATAAAAAAAACATAACTAATTACTAGTATGTATTATAAGTACACCCCTAAGAATGAAATTCTAACTAAGATATTGTGTATACACTGTCCTTCTACTCATAGCTTTCGTGATCTCCTAATAACTCTGAAAAAGATGAAGGAGCCCTAATACTATAATAATTACACATTTTTTAGAATGAAGGAGTGTAGGAATTTTCGTTTGGTAACTGGAAGGATAGAATAAGGCTTATAACACCTTATTTTAGACATTTCCCTTTATTAAGAGATGTAGTGCATATTAGTAAAAGTTAAGCTTTATTACAAATTTAATATATATTGAGTGAACTAGTAGCAATGCTCCTACACCCTTTAATGCTTCTGGAAGAGGATCTTTATCGGCGCCTTAAGATTACTCGTCTAGGACCTGCTACAGGTCCTTCACAAGTATCTTAATAAACATTTATAGGCGTTGATTGTGGAAGTGTATTATTTGTACTGCACGCGCTATATATATATATATATTATTATTATTATTATTATTGTTGGTCATTGGTATTAATTTATAATGCTCCCATCACCCTATCCTGCTGGGCTCTCGGCTCTGCTAGTTGTACACTCGAATCCTTTCATGCTTATATAACACTCTTTATCCTCTTTATCAGAAGTTTGAAACTTTATATAGAGTTATGTTTTTTCCTTTCACTAATTGTTGCCATGTCAAAGTTGTCTACATTTCAATATCATTTTTCCTTAGACAATTTGATTATAAAGTCTCAAACCAGCCATTTATTATTATATAATATTATTTATGATCACTTTGTCCTTTGCACAGAATCCAACCTATGTTTCCAGTAATATAAGATTTTTTAAGATATTCTCATTTGCTGAGTAACAATTTCCATATTTTACAGACTATTATCAAAACCGCTGTGCTGTAAACATGTGGTAAATGAAAACCATTTAACCACGGCCAGGACACAATTATGTGCAGTTTCATTATGTACTTTCTTAATGTACACTTCCAATATTTTAAGCTCGTTTGAGCAGGGCCCTCCTCACCTCATAATAATAATAATAATAATAATAATAATAGTAATATGTTTTCCCATATCCACTTAGAGTATGTACGGTAACTAATACATTTCACCTCTAGGGGGCGCTGATACCTAAATTTAACTTTATGTTTAAAAACGTCCTTTTTTTATCCTGTTGCCTTTAAATCCAACTTTGTAATATTATTCTAGATTATGTTTGTCTTTGGAAGCAAAATCAATTATGGAAGTGTACAACAGTGTTTAGCAATGGCATAAAAAGGATAGAAGGATGGGGGAAATTAAAAATTAATACTGTGTTGAAACATGATAGTAAAAATACCAAAAAGTTATTTTTTTAAGGGACATTCCGGGTGTCCCAGGGAGGCCCTGAGCAATTAATGTTTATGCATTGCTTCTTAAAGTACCTATAGTCAAGTGGGTCTGACCAACTAAGACAAATAGGTAAATTGGACCCTGCTTGCAAGCTTACAATGTAGAGTGTTTTAAAGCCTTTAAAAGCTGTTTCATTCACAAAAGGAACTTGTCAGTAATATACAGTACAAAAGTCATAATGCTGAGACATCAGAGCTTTGGCCAAGCGCAGAACCTCCCTGTGCAGTCTAATTCTTAACTAATAATCTCATTTTTGGTGTGCCAGAAAGAATAAATTTTAGATTTTTTTTTACAACCCTAATAGTATCATAATTGAAGTACTTGTCACAGTTACACTTTTAAGCATCTCTCGTTCAATACGCTGGTTGTGGATGAAAGTCCATAATGTGTATTAAAAAATGACCTAAAAGTAATGACATCACTTTTAGACGTTCATGTTCTGCCAGAGTGAACAGCGTGTTTCCTGCACAGTTAGTGGAAATATATGTTTAATGAAACGTTATACATATCACTCAGTATACTATGTAACAAGCTGTTTGGCTGCCTTGATAGTTTTAATTAAATGCTAGCGTATGTAACGATGTTAATAGGTGGCAGAGAGTGTTGAATCTACATTGTATGATGACTCAGAAGTTGTTACATTGAGAATGAAAGTAACAAAGCAAGCCCGTCACCGGTAGATAACCGGCCTACGCGTTAATCGTTCACATAATTGCTGCCCTGCGTCTGTCGGCGCCTACTCAACCCGATAGTTCTGCAATCTAATGCCAATGTAAGTCCGGTGCATTTACATATAGGATTATTCTTTCATATTCTGTTCCATAGAACATTTTTTTAAATTCTATCCATTGATAGTTTAAAGGCTGTGACTTTGCTGATTGAAAGCAGACATCCTCGTGTTCCTTTTCCTCTCGTGTTATCCCTCATCGAAATTATTTTTTTGCTGTTTATTAGAGTATCACGGTGTGTATCACGGTGTATATCATGCTGTATTACAGTGTATAGAAAAGCATTTGTGGACAAAAACGGCCATATCTGAAATATGGGGTGGTGCATTCTGAGTTACTAGGGAAAGTGTTTTCTATTGTTTCAGAGCAGTACGTTTCCTTTACAGATAATATGAGTGGCCCCATTCCTATACATAATGTGTTTGCCATAATCTTTTTTTTTTTTTTTACCTGGGGAAGTCAGCAGATAATAACCAGTTTTTGAGGCAAATAGTGTTGGATTTTAAGTACATCAGCTCCATTAGAGACTCATATGTGTTTCTTAGCATGCGCCATGTGTGAAGTATATGTGTCACAAATTGATTGACCTCAGAAGGAAAAATGGCTGAGTTGACCCAACCCTGGCAGGATTTGAACCGGCGAACTTAACATTTGAACAGGCTCTGTAGTCAGGGCATGTTACCAACTGAGCTATCTCATTTTTTGTTAATGAAGTTATTACTTAATTTATACTAATCAGTCTCATGATGTCATGACATCAGTGTCATGATGTCACGACATCAGTGTGGGATGTTTTCTGCTCTCCAGCTACTTTGCCTTGCAGGAGATGCGTTTGATCAAAGTCATCTCCTTCTCAGCAGTGGACAAATGCTACTAAGCTCCAGCTGACTACAGCGCTGGCTCGCGGGAGATTTCCAGGGGATCTAAAGAGACACCCTGAGTACAGGTGCTTGTGGCACTGCCAGACAGTCATTGGCTGCATCTAGACATCACATTTTTTACTAGCAGATTCCTTAGTATCAATACAATATGGATCACTAATAACAATAACATTAACATTGACTATTTTACAGTAAGATTGGTTTATGTTAACACATTCTGGTACAGAGGCAAAAGAGGACCCTGCTCTTGTGAGCTTACAATCTATTAGGAGGTTGAGAAAGAATAACATGGAAGGAGAGGGCAGCAAACACTAGAAGGAATTACAATGAGTTGAGGAGTTATGTTTCAGCTCTGACTCTGCACAAAGTAGAAATGCACATTAATGTTCGTATTGAGTAATTTATTATGCATTCTTGATATGTGAGGCTGTTTGGAGAAGAATATGTTCAGTTAATAGACTTCATAAGATAATGTAACATTTGGATAAATATATATCTCTCGCAACATAAAATTCTACTGTGTCATAAAAAAATATAAATTCTCTAATGGGGGTCTGAACACTTGGTAGTAGAGTCTCTGTCAGTAGTCAATATATAAAACCCCTTTGGAACCCACCAAGAAGCTTTAGAAAGGGCCCTACTATCACATTTGATTTTCATGCATTTTCCTGAAATATTTATTTGTTTTACAGAGATAAAGTAATAAGGATTGTGCCTAAGAACGACGTAGAAGCTCAGGAACTGAAGAATATCTATCGCCAGCTTCAGGTACGCTCCTAGAAATACTGTTATGTTTGAGAAATGTATTTCAAACCAATTATCATTCTCAGTGTATGTATTCGTATACAGATTATTTATGTGTTTAGGTTATATATTATCAATCAAAACATTTGATTGGGTCTAAATAATCATCAGGCTTTAGCACTTTAGTTTTAAATGGTAAAAGTGGTAATTCTGATAACAGATATCCTAAGAAAGGTAAGAAAAGAAGCACCAAAGCGGAATATCCAGCCCAATTGAGTACCTGCAGTGAGAAGTGTTCAAACTTTGATCACCAATACCAATTACTCCTTCATTAAGGATTTCAGGGCCAAAAGATAAGGTTACTACAAGTTGCTGTTCCAAGGGACAATTAATTGGAAGGTGGTTAAGGTGTTAATTTCGTGATTATGACTATTCACAGCCAAAATTCACAAGGGCACCCAGTCCTCGGAATTACTTAAATATATTTAATATTCAATAAGGATTGTCAACTGAGTTTTGGCTACTGAATTTGATAGCTACAACAAAATCTTAAGGGCAGCACAAGTTCGCTATGATGTCAGTAGCGGAGACAGCCTAGCTTCCTCAGGTTGAATACCCTTCTTGTATTTGAGATTTCTCTGTTTAGTTCACATGGACTCAAGTAGCGCTTGTTACTTCCAAGTAAGCAGCGGCTTCTCCAGTGTTAATTTGTTTGCAGCAACTGTCGGTTAACCCTGAACCCAGCTGGGTCTCCTATGATGAAATATACCACTAGATTCAGATTTTGATCCATGTTGAGCTTGGACTATACCTGAAGATATAACAATCACGATATCTGAAGTATATACAGACCTATTCTAGGAATGATGTATTCAGATTTTCCATTATGATTATTTTGGTTTTATGTTTACATGAATAAGGGTATAGTTTCTGGCGGTACTATATGGTTTAGTAAATAAAGTACCTGCATTCTCAGCCCTTTCCATTAACTTTGCCCGCTTCTTTTAACTATATTTCCTAATAGCGACCCACTTAAATACAGTAAGGCTATGTTTCTTGCAGAAATACAATTTATGCGATGTGACAAAACGTACATTTTGTTCTATGTATTTTGTATTGTCCTGCTATTTCTGTGCCCACTTTGGAAATAACCACAGCAATATTCTTCTATATGAGTGCATTGACAAAGAATTCCTTTGATTTGGTTTCCTGAATGCAAACCACCTTTGCTCAGCAATGTCCTTTTTTTGCAGTTGTCCTAAAAGTCATTTCAGGTTTACTGTTAACATATGTTGCTTTGATCTTGACGGTTATACTGGTAGAGCCTTATGTTTCTCAAAATTTTAATCAAACATTGAGTAACTATTTTGGTTGTTCTGAACGAGTCTATTTTAAGAGATATTATTTAAGCAAGGTAATGGAAATATTGCTTTTTAAACATATCTATGTAAGGGGTACATATTTTCTTTGTTAATTTGTTAATAACAATTACTACATCCAAAAAAAATCAAGTCTCTTGGCAGCAGTCTGTGTTCTTTCTCTTTAATGTGGTTTTACTAATTGAGAAACACTACATTTCCGGCACGATGCCCATAAATGGAACTATTTGCCGCAAAATCACAAGTAGTGGGTAAACAAATAAAAATGCTTCCTATGGGCTATAAGTACAGAAATTATAAACTATGGTGAAGAATAAAGAACGACAATTACCAGTTATTATTCAGGGCCAGCTCTGCCCTCTTTCCAGGAGAAACCTGATCAGGGATGATCCTTAATACTGCACAAAGAATCTAAAGAGATAAAAATGCCACTTCAGCGACTAAGACCTCACACTTATGTTATATTTCAATTACCTCTATTAAAGAAAATATTGCATCTATGCCATTTTATAGAACATGTTTCTGTTATTCAGTTTCCTTGTAGAGGGGAATTAACAATAATGACTATGAGAAATTGATATGTGGTGATCACATGTAAATTTTCTGGTTCATTGACATGATTTGCAAATGATCCTGTCCTCACACTATATTTTGTCTTAGTAAAATCAAACTTGCTACATTTTATTGTTAGATTCTAATTTACCCAGCAATAGATGGACTGGAGTTGTATAAGCATGAGCATGTCAATTCCCCCATAATAAGGTTATAGTATGCAGAGAAGCGATGACTGCTGTGTTATCATTGCCCGCTTCAGTGTATTTCTTGTTGGCAGGTGGATTTGTGGCATCCGAGCAGCATCAGCTCCATCTGGACAGACACGTTAACCGATGTGCACGTTTCAAGAAACAGCTCCCAAGTCCTGCTCACCTACCTGAGAAATGCCAATGTACAGCATGAGTAAGAATCATCTCCTTCAGGCATACAATACATCCATGTAACATATGCCAGCAAGGCTTGCTTTAAGGATCAATGGGGACACAAACATGAATTGCATTTTTCTTGCGTGCAACATGATGAGTGGTATCTATGAGCTCTAGTGAGATCTAGTCAGCAGTAGACTGTGTACTGTAACTCTTGGAACGGGGACCTTCACCCGTTGGCGTTCTTTAGTGGGGCTGTCAGAGAGAGGGTAAACTTTCTCGGTAAGTGCCATACCATATATACATGTCTAATGATCCTTCTCCTTCTTCTTCTTTCTGTCCTTTAGGATTCTTGTAGATAATATACAGAAGGTACTTGAAAAGCAAAGTGTTTCTAGAGCACCCAGAAATCGGAGATCATTATCAAGATATAATTATGAAGTATACCATTCACTGGATGAGGTATACAAAAATAACATTTAGTTGTTTTTTGTCTTCAGGAGACTGGTAAGAATAGTGTCCGTGGAAACATAAAATTTTTGCATAGTTCACAACAAATTCATGTGTTGAGCATCCAGAGCATTGCCCATTTGAACTACACTATATTAACAAAAGTATTGGGACACCTGACCATCACACCAACAGGGACATTTATGACATTGCATTCTAAATACATAGACATTAATATGTAGCTGGCCTTTTTTTGTTGGAATTTTTGTCCATTTATCCAGTAGAGGATTTGTGAGGTCAATTTAATCAACAATACCACATGTAAGCATAAAAAAAGTAGCATGCACATATACAGCCGTTGGCCACACTTATGTCATCAGGCTGCCTTAAAGTGCCACAACGGGCCCCTGTCATTTAATGATAGTCCAGTGTGTGGTCCTGTGTGTGATAATACTGAGCTATATTTGAATTATAATGTAAAATCATAAAACTATAAAAATCACATGTAAAATGTATTGGCTTCTTATATTCAATATATTATTGGTATTGTGTTTTTCTAGATTGAAAGCTGGATGCATTACATGAACCATACTCATCCTCATCTTATTTCTATGTTCTCTGTTGGGAAATCATATGAAGGCAAACCCTTGCATGTGCTAAAGGTAATGATTATGAAAAGACTAGTTAAGTAAACAGACAAATATAAAAAACAAAGTTTAAATAACACTCCGTGTGACTGTTTTTCCTCTGCATTTTAATACATTTGCACATCTGAAGATATACAAAGATACACATTATGTTATTATGTGAAACCAAAATCAAAAAGCATTGTTACAAAAAAAAGTATTGACTTTGGAATATCTTTCCAAACATGGAAAATGTATTGATGGTGATACACTTCTCTGAAAGCAGTAGAATCAACTATTGTGTCACTGATGCAATGTTTTGCATTAAGTATACTACATTTCTCCTTCCCATTGCTATCATCCCCATGATCTTTTCTGTACAACAATAAGCGCGTTTTAGCTTTTGCATGTAAAATAAGTGATAAGATTATTTGTCATTATTTTATAGTTGGGGAAAAATGGTACAAAGAAGAAAGCAATTTGGATAGATTGCGGTATTCATGCAAGAGAATGGATAGGACCTGCATTTTGTCAGTGGTTTGTGAAAGAGGTACTGTTTGTGTAATTACATCTCTGTAGTCAAGTCCATGCCTGTTTTATGTATGTAAGTATGTGTATCTGTATATACATATCTATACTGGAAGAGAGAGAGGTGCATTCACAAGAGGAAGTATATAGTTGCCAGGGCCGTCCTTAGGTGTTTAGGCGGCCTGTGTGGACTACTTCTCTGGTGCCCCCCTCGACAAAAAAGAAAGGGAAAAAATCTTGTAACAAACAACTAGTTTTAATTATTTGTGTGCAAGTGCACACAAGTACAATAAAATGTAACTGGAAACAATGGTAACAATAATGTTCACCAAATACCAGCTGCAATCTTTGTAACAAAAACAAAATTGGACGCACCCTAGCATGCAATCACTCCGTCCGCTCCCACACCACCTGCAGATTAAGAGAAATTTGTGAAAGTCAGTGCAGACTTCCCTCCTTCTGACCCAACCGCACCAGCACTGCAGGTATTGGTATATAGATATACAAACCCTGTATTTGCAGGTATACATAAATAATGTATGGAAACATAGCATGGTAGATATAGACAACAGAATAACACACAATATATGTGAGTTCTATGTGAGACCAGCACCCAGATTGCACAAAAAAATTACAGCCCAGCCTGAGCCATCTTTGTCCCCAAACAGCCCAGCATAAGACATCTTTGTCCCCAAACAGCCCGCCCTGTGCCATCTGTGTCCCATAAACACCCTGCCCGGCCCCCAAAGCTTAAACACTCAGGCTTTCCCCAAATCACTTATACAGTGACTCACTCATTCACTCTATCATTTACACAATTCCTTCACATAATTATTCATTCTCTCACATTTACACATATTCATTAATGCATTCTTACAATTCATCCACACATTAATTCATTAATTCTCTCACTTATTTACATAATTTATCCACACATTAATTTATCCCCCTACTCACTATCTACCCCCCCGTTTCCAGTTCACTTACCGTGGTGAAGTCCTGTGGTGGGAGCGCGAGGCCTCAGTCTCACTGCCTTGCCGTGGCTCTAGCAGCTTCACCACTGAGTGTCCGGATATGACGTCATATTCATGATAAGCACCGCACCGCAACCAATGCCTCGAACTCCCACCACTGCAGTCACGGCAGCGGTAGGGAGCAGAGGAGACAAAGGGGGCAGAGCAGTTGCAGAAAACTTTTTCATGTGCGACCGCTCGGCGCCCCTCTCACTCCTCCTCTCCCTGCCGCCTGGGTGCTGTGTACCCGCCTTGCCGCAGCCCTGGCCTTGGTGGTGAGACGGCCGCATAGCGCCCCTGCTGCCACGGCGCCCTGTGCCTTGGTCCACAAAAGGGTATCACAAGCTTATTAGGTTTATCTTCTCTGCACTCAGTATGATAATATCTATTTTAGGGAAAGAGACATTATCTTCTTTTCAAAATGATCAGATTTGGTCATGTATTTCATTATGTTACCTGCTAATACAACAAGCAAGTACACAATGCATCCAAAGAATGTTCACTTTGTAAATCCACAGTAATCTCCAAATACCAAAATTTATAAAAAATTATTGAAGCAACACAAGTGAAACTCCACTGAACTGTAATAGTCACCAATGATTATACGTCTCGTGTTCCCCCTGTCTGAGATGGGGCATGTTAGCCCTTTGGTTGGCTGAATTCAGAGATGCCACTATTCAGATATTAATGTATATAATAAATACAATTTTCTGACTATAATGTTGATCTAAAAATGCTTTATATGGTTATTATTTTACTTTTTTGTTCTTAACAGGCAGTAAGTGCATATAACCGTGATCCTTCTATGAAAAAAATGCTGAATATCTTCTATATTTACGTCATGCCAGTGTTAAATGTGGATGGCTACCATTATAGCTGGACTACAGTAAGTTAACAATCTAAATGAGTTTGTATGCACCAAAATGATTCATTATGCACATACCTAGGAACTCTCCGGGTTTCACTTAGAGACCTGTTTCATCAGATCTCCATCTTGGGTTCTTTCTCACAGCAGGAGGGTGGTGTCTGGCCATACCTACTCCCTGTCTACTGCCTGCCCACTTCCCATCTACTGTCTGCCCACTTCCTGTCTACTGACTGCCCACTTCCCTCCCACTCCACACTAAAATCTGTCTGTGCTAGCATCGCCCCTACACGTGACTGACTCGGCAATTAACACCATAAGATTGGCCACTATTTAATAACATAATAGAGGCGCGCAACAAGGTGTTCCTTAGGAGATTGTCTTAACTATTATAACATATTTAAAAACAAATCGCTAATTAAAAATACATACAACAAAAAGGATATCTTCTAAAGCCTCCAAATTAGACAATGAATGCGATCTCATATTCAGGACAATTATTATTTTCAACAAACTTAAAGCTCAGACTCATTGTTCAGTAACAAGAGTTACCAGGTGCAAGTTAGAGTTTGATTTGATAATGGAAGTGAACACATTGTTCCAAACAATTGTAAAAGGAGGCAATTCATTTTCTTTATTTTACAATTGGGAAAATTAGATTTGGATGGTTTGTGTTCTGGGCCAGAGTTTATTGAATAAGCCTAAAGTATCCTCCGAACATAACAAGTGTTATAAGTGCCAAATCACACCGACCAATGCATTTTCAAATCTTTATAGCGTATATGTCTATTTATCAGGGTTAATTAAATGAGAAAACGGCTCAATTTCCCGACGCGTGCTGTAGTGACAAAATCACAAAATAAATTGACTCAGTACAGCAGTTAATTGAAGCAGGATGTGTTTAAATCCTTAGCGATCAAACTATTAATTATATAGCTTTAATTATGCATTTGTATTGTATGCTGCTAAATTATTAGCCGTTATTAATTTTAATTGACTTTGTCAAAATGGAATTTATAGCTGTTTCCTGGAGGTATTCCCATCATGCCTCATTAGCTCCTAGGATCTGGTCAGTTGACACCTTGTGAAGACTATTATGCAAAATGTCTTTCTGTGTATTTAACATTCAAGTTTCTTTTAATCACTTAGTTATCTGTTTTATACAGAGTGCTAGGCGCCCCTCTCTCTCCTCCGCAACAAAACCCCCCCCAAAAAACACGGCGTTTGAAAGGCACTCACTGGCGCCCCCTTGAAATGGCGCCTATGGCACGAGCCATAGGTGCCATACCCTAGATACGCCTCTGCGTAAAGCCTATGTGGGAAAGGACTTCATTAAGCAGGACTGCATTTTGATTGCCTAGTCAGCTGGTTGTGGTGTTTGTATAGGAAATGTTACTCCCACTTCATCTGATTAAGGGGGTATATTAAAATAATTGTGCTACAATATCAAATGTTAAAAAAAACATTTTCCAAATGGTACTTCCCTTTTAATAGCCAGTTTTGATCTCTCCTACATTTAATGTATGTGAGATTCTTAATTCATATTGGCCAGGTTTGTAACAATAGTTTGCTATTGTAATCTTTTATCTTTCTGAAAATGATTTTTGTAGATCCTGGCCACTCCTGAAAAGGTAATTATCTCTGTTATTGTCAGAGTCCAGTAACATAACACAATGTTGTCCACCATGTATCCTTCAAATCCCTTTTTCTGGAATCAGTGTTATGTAGAAATTTCCCATAGTGCTTTCTTAAAGCCTGGGAGCCATAAATATCAAAATAAAATGTTCTCAATGTAGGACTTAAAGCACTACCTTATATTTTTCTAAGGATCGCTTTTGGAGGAAAACACGGTCTAAAAATTGGAGGTACAACTGCCATGGGGTAGATGCCAATCGTAATTGGAAAGTCAAATTCAGCGGTAAGTAGAAACATTACATATGTTACATTATAAGATAAACCTTTCCAAAAGTATGATCAACATTCATACAGTGTCTTTCTTCCAGAGGGATTTATAATAATAAAACTATATCAAGATGCTAAGACAGTACAGAGAAAACACAGATATGCATACAACCAACTGATGATTTGGGACTCTTTAAAACATAGAATGATCTCTTTCATATGTGTCCTTTGGGGACTTTCTATGAAACATCTGAATCTCTGGTCACCATAACCTATAATGTGCATCACACGAAGGTTCCAACGCACCTAGGGATTATTAGTGTGTGATGTTAGTGTGCTTTGGGTCCTGTGCTATCTGGTGCAAATGGACTGGTTACAAAGGGCATGTTTGATCTCCCCAGTCCACCCAGTGCACCAAGGATCTGCCTCTAGTAATGTGTCCCCTCCTGTCCTGCCATCCTGGAACTAGTCAGTCTAAGCAAGCACACTTGGTTTGTGACATTTAGAACATAAAACAAGGTTTATAAGTGTAACGTAAACATTATGTTGGCAGATTGCAAACTGCAGTCATCTTATGTTCATGTGACTGGATTGTGACTTTATTTATTCGGCTGTGATACACTTTAAAGTTTGTTCCCTAAAGCTCAGATTAGGTAAGGTGCAACTTTAATCTCGTAAACAGCCTTTTTTCAATGGTCTCCATGCTCCAGGAGTTAAAGGTCCGTACAAAGACCAATAGTCGCTCGTACAGACTTTTAAAATCCTGGTGCCGAAACTCGGCCGGGGGAGGTCTCGCTGCTCCAGGAGTTAAAGGTCTGTACGAACGGCCGATAGAGTCTCTTGTACAGACCTTTAACTCCTGCCAGTGAAACTCTGCGTGGGGAGACCAGGAGTTAAAGGTCCGTACAAGCCACCATTAATTCGGGAACATGTTCTCTCGAGTGATAAATCACGTCTCGCTGTTTGGAAGTCCGATGGACGAATCTGGATTTGGCAGATGCCAAGAGAAAACTACCTACTGGAATGCATACTGCCTAATGTAAAGTTTGGTGGAGGAGGGATAATGGTTTTTCAGAGTTTAACCCCCTTAGTTCCAGTGAAGGGTAATGTTAATGCTAAAGCATACAGGGTCTTTGTGCCCCTGTATACAAAGCAAGGTCCATAAAGACTTGTTTCATGTTTGGTGTGGAAGAACTTGACCGCCCGTACAGAGCCCGGACCTCAACCCTACTGAACACCTTTGGGATTAATTGGAATGCCGATTGCAAGACAGGCCATCTTATCCAACATCAGTGCCTGACCTCACAAATGCTCTGTAGGCTGAATTTCCATAAACGCACTCCAAAATCCTGTGGAAAGCCTTCCCAGAAGAGTGGAAGCTGTTATAGCTGCAAGGGGGGGAGGGCAACTGCATTTTTTTTTTTGAAGAAGTAATTTTTATTGATACAGGAGATGTTTTCCAAAGATGCAATATATGACAGGCATAGCACAATGAACGCAGGACATACATACTAAAACATGCAGCTCACACTGTTAGTGTACATAGGCCAAACAGTTATTTCAAGAGAACAAACGTCATGAGCAATGACACTATCAAATCTGTGGCCCAAAACGTAGAACAGAGGACCGTTAGCATACAGAAGTTAGTGGATCCCATTGTAAAAACCATGCATAGGCAATGGGAAGCATCTCCAAGAAAGAAGAGGAAAAAAATAGGATGGGGGAGAGGAGAGAAAAGAAAGAAAGAGAAAAAGAGAGGCAAGAGAAACAGGAAAGAAGAAAAAAAAAAAAAGGGATGAGGATCAGCAATGCCTCCCGGCCGTGGCCAGCCGAGCAAGGCAAAATCTCCCAGGGCCCACTCGCAACTACATATTTTTATTTAATTTATTATAAAGTATATTCAAACTTACAGATGTAACGATTTCCAAGTAAATACATAAATATATAGTTATTACACAGCATATCAGATTAGATATTAATAAACGTGTACAATTATAATTATTATATATAATTATTTCATAATTACATAATAGGACACCCCAACACCTGTCATACAGCCAGACTACTAAGCCATTTTTTCCACGTGGCATAGAGAAGTAAACATAATGTAACAGTGATATGTGTCAAGGAACTTTAGCAGATGGTTGCAAATGGTTTTGAGATGTCCTATAGGTGTGATGGTCAGGTCTCCACATACTTTTGGTCATTTTTATTAAAGCTAACAACCTCTGTTTTCAATGCGTAGGATTAATTATATCTATGAATATGATTATCTATGCATAGGATTATTTATATGAATTTATTTAACTATGTAAGAACTCAAAATGGTTTAATTATATTTTTTTCTGCTAGCTAACATTGAGTGTTCCATGCCTCGATAATATTTAAACATCCAAAATTAATCAACACCAATTAAAAAAGGACTGTTCCTTTGACAACTTATAATGTAACTGAATTGATTAGTTGTTCTTTTGTAATTGTTTAGGAGATAGGTTATAACTTGCTTTATCTAATTAGTTCTTCATGTTCCCCTACCCACCCTTAAAAAAGGCCCCCAATCACCAACAGTAAGTAAGAGAGATAAGTTAATAGGGAGACATAATAATCAAGAAGATCCTACAATAAGTTAGTTAGGATACCTTGATGTATTGTACACATATCAGGTGGGTTTATATTTATTGTTTTAATCAGTACATGTGATTGCGTACAGTTGGTTTAGTTACTCTACAGAACTGTAAAATGTAAGAACTTAAAATGTAAGATTTGGGAAAAATGATGGATCTGCATTACAGCAGGGCAATTCACCTGAAAAACTATTACTGTATTTAGAAAGAGTACATAATAGCTACTTAAGTTTTTGAAACACATATATTGCATATCACTTGGAAGATAATTACCACTGTGCAATTTCTTGTGCTTGTGAGTCATTTTGAAAAAAGGCAGAAATATCTTGAACGTACATTTAAAATCACACATTTCTTATAAGAGAATCGCTTAAACTGCACTTATTATAAAAATATTATTTCATTTCGTATTTCAGAACATTTATATTTTTTGCATCAAATTCTGTAGCGCTGTACAATGGGTAGACAGGACATAACAAGTAGTATGTAACATAACACATTGACTTACAGAGACAACAGGTGAGGAGGCCCCCACTTACAATCTAGAGGATTAACATGTCTATTTTTTATTAATTTATATTCTTAATTTATAGCATTTTTTCACACCTGCCTAAAGTATGTGTATATATACATATTATGATAAACTGAAAAGAAAATGTCCCGTGGCAATCTCTTGGGATATTTCCTATAATACTAAATTTGACAATATGATGTGATAACACCCCTACATCTGCTCTGCTGTCTTATTGTGTGCTGGTCCTTCAAATATCTGAAATGTATTTCTTGTTTTACAGTATCAGCCCCTAGTTTTAGTTCTCTGAAGCTCTCGAAAACAACCTATTTAGCTCCATTATTCAGTTCCAGCTACCCAGAGACAAAGTAAGCTTGGGGTGCTGTGCTGCCATATAGGGAGGGGGACAGTTGATACCCCTAGGTACTCTAAAATGGTAGCACACAGATGTGCTTCAAATAAGGTATTTTAGTAAACAGCCTGAATAGATAAAATATAATTATACATTGTAAAGTCAAACTTAATAGGCTAATTAATATTTCATTTTTGATTAACCCATTATTGAATTCTTTATAATATGCAGAGGAAGGTGCTTCTCTGAATCCATGCGATGACACGTACTGTGGGCCATATGCTGAATCTGAGCCAGAAGTTAAAGCAGTCGCTCAATTTATCTACAAGCAGAGAAAGCACATTAAGGCATACCTCTCTTTCCACGCTTATGCCCAGATGCTGCTGTATCCATACTCTTATCAGTATGATGCCATTCCAAACTACCATTGTGTGGTAAGTTACTGAAACTGGGGTTTGCCACATGAGCTGCAATATTGGTACATGGGAGGTTACATCAGACACTAGCTTACTGGGCATTTGTCCTGCGTGTCCAATGGCCTGTCTGGGCCTGCTTGCACACTTCTGCACAGGCCCACAGCTTATCTCTGTGCTGCTCTCACATTGTGCAAACAACTTCTCGCCCAGGGGAAGCAGGAACACAGCAGGCTCATGTAGCGTTAACAGTTAAACTGCCGAGCCATGCGGAAGTGGTCGCAGGGGTCACATGGACCCCTAGAGTGGTACAACGTGTCGCAGCTGTGATCCCTGCAACCATGGTTGTTGCAAGCTCAAGGCATCTGGTATGGCCCCCCCGGAATGACGGAGCCCAGGACAGCTGCCTCTTTTGCACCGCTAAAGACAGTCCTGCATCTCATAGATCTACTAAAGAAGAATGCCCTTTATAATTTCAGTCTCTTTTTTGCTTCAATTAAATCAAATTAATTAAGATTTGTTTCCCAAAAAACAGGAATCGGCTGCATACGATGCTGTAAATGCTATACGATCTGCTTATGGTGTGAGGTACCAGCATGGCCCAGCATCTAGCACGCTATGTAAGTTTCTAAAATGAAATAAGTATGGCACTTGTAACAATGTTGAATTAAATGTGTGGTGAATACTTCAGCTTCTTTGTTTTTACAATATAGTTTAAGTGAAAATCAGGGTTATGGATGATTGTTACTATCAGTTATTACCACTTCCTGTACAATTTGGAAAACACGGTTTATGAACTTTTCAACCTACTAAATGCCAAGGATTAAAATTAATTTATTTGAATGTATTCCTTTTAGTTCAATGCTTACTCTATTGTTCTGTAAGTAGTAAAATAAAAGGCTTGCAAACATTTTCAAAAGGCAATTCCCACCAACCATACCTAGGATCTTTCCGAGTTTAAGTCTCCGAGTACATTCCGGCTGTCCCAGGTTTCTGGGTCTGCTTCTTCTTTTTCTCTGGGCAAGATGTATGGGTATAATCCGCCTCTACACATGGTTAGTCCTGCTTCCCATATGAGGGAGAGCTCTGGGTAGCCTGCCCTAGGTACCTCCCAGGGGATTCAAACCCGATTTCTAGGTCTAGAGTGACTATAAGCTTCCCTAGACTGAAGTATGCAAGTTTGCTCTTTTGCTCTCATGCTTACGTTATTGCTTTTTTTTCTTAAACACATTGTAAATGTCACACTTGAAAATAATATAGTCTGTACTTACCATCACCTCATGCCTTCTTCACTTGAACATGCGATAACTCATTCCACCCAGTCTGTGACTCTTTTACACAATGCTAGATGGATGTTGAGGGGGTGGCTGAGGCTCTGTAATTACAGAATTAATGCTGTTGTGTTACTTCATTTTTCAGACATGAGTTCTGGCAGCTCCATGGATTGGGCCTACAATATTGGCATACCCTATGCATTTGCATTTGAACTTCGAGACACTGGATATTACGGATTTCTTTTACCTGAGTCCCTCATCAAACCCACTTGTACCGAAACAATGCTTGCTGTTACAAAAATTGCAATGCACTTACTTAAAAAGTGCCGCTAGGGTACAACTAGTGCATTCAAGTGCAGCACTGCGATAGGATGTCACCTTTGCAATAAGTTTAGGGATTTTCTTTGTACTAAAGAAAGACGAAAGCCTCTGACCTTGTGTGGATTATCATGAGCTTAACAAAGCTCCTATTAAAAAAACAGATACCCTCTGCCTCTTGTACCCGAGTTATTGGACAGACATTAGCAAGTTACTATCTTCAAGGTGACATCTTAATCTTTTCTTCTACATTATCAGAACACCAGACCTATGTCAAACAAACTTTGGAATGCCTTTGAGTGCACACCGCTAAAGTAGAAAAATGTCAATGTGAATCCTAGGGTTCATACTTACCCCTGAAAGTATACATATGAAATCAAATCAAGTAATCTCTGTATTAGGATGACCAGTGCCCTCCGTTCAACACTTTATAGGATTTGCCAATTATTCTTATAATCATTTATCATACCATTGCTCTCATTACCAAATTAACCCTCCAATCAACCCGATTTTTGTGGACACCTGCTTTGACAGAGCTTTTTTAAGCCAAAAACAGCATTTCAATGTATCCTCCATCCTCATTCAACAGTCATTGTTGTAGGAGCTGTACTCCTCTCAAAGGCATGGCAAAAAGAAAAGAGCCCATCTGGCAGCTTACTACTCACGTAGAATCACCCCTCCTGAGATCAACTACAATGTAGGATACAGAGAGCTCTTGACCATCAAACAAGCCCTGGGAGAATGGTGACTAAGCATCATGTGACGGTGTACACAGACCACCGTAATCTGGAGTATCTACGTTTGTCTCGTAGACAAGTTAGATGCAATTTAACTTGTACATCACATACCATCTAGGTTCCTATAATGCCAAGGTGGATGCGAGACTAAACCACCACGCAGAGCCAATGGATTTCTGTACTTTAAAGACTTGATTTTTATTCCATCTCAAATTTTTCTAATAATTCTATAAACCATGTCTTTCTACCTTGCCAAAGGGGCCACTACCCCAGATCAACACTCCTGACAGCGGGGCAACACGCTCTGCGTCTGGCACCTGCGCACCTTTCTGATGATATCAAATCTTTTTAAGACGAAATGTACTTGTTGATCTCCAATGGTCTGCCTCCCTTAAGTACCAATGTGGTCTGGTTGTTCACAAGCAATATAGTACATTGTCCCTTACAGCATTACAGAGTTTGTGAACCCAGTAACAGTAAAGACTATCCACTACATGGCTACACCCAGTTTTTCACATCTCTTTATTAAAGTATTGGGTTGAGAATCCCTTTCTCCCTTTAACATTATCCTTCACTGGAATTAAAAGGCCTAGCACCTACATTGGACCGTGGCAGATCTATCAGGGCAGAAATTTCACAAACTGACTTTTGGTAAAGAAGATGGGTCTTCAGTACGACCGATTCTGCTGCCAATATTTGTCTGTGTAGATAACATGCAAATAAAACACTCATCGTTCTAAATAGGAATTATGTAGCTATCCTCAATAAGGGTGTAAATGTGAATCAATGGTAAACATAAACTTAGTAACAAAAAAGGAAATTTAGGCACTGATGTACAGCTGAACACAAATGTTATTTAACGTTTGTCCTTGGAGAATTCATACACAGTGTTCTTTTCTGTGCAAAAACAATAGCAATGTTCTCCATCAAAGCTTTTTATGTTTTACATAGAGAAACATGATTGCAATTATTAGAAAATGAATAGAAATTGCTGAACGTTGTACTTTAGAAAATGGATATTGCTGTGTTAGCCCGAGGGGAAAAGGATTTTTAGCCAAAGTTTATACTTTTTATTGGGCGAACAGAACAGTTACATAAGCTTTCAGGACAGAATGGCAGACTAGGGTGTGATGAGTCTTAAACACACACACCATGAATAGAAATAAATAATGATTTAGTAGATTAGCATAAAGTGAAATAGTATGTAGACAAATGTTGGCCAACTGGTGTTCTCCTATCTGAGTTGTATATGGAGTGTCTAGGGTAGTTGCAATTACATATTTTATATTGGGATATTTCTTGTATTGTATGAGATACACATTGTTGGTTTTGGTGAATGATCTATGGATAACAGAGTGGGGTATTAGTAAGACATGGTTCCTGGCAAGAAGACCATGAAGACTGGCCTGGTGTTTTTTATGCGGTTCTATAATAATGTCTCAAAGTGTCTGGTTTTTAGACATTATTGGTTGCAAGTCCTTAACTATATCCTTGAGTGAGTAGGTAGCAACCAGTGCTGGATCAAGAGATTTGTTGGCTTGGAGTAGAACATTTTAAGGAAAATAATCCTAAAACAGTACAGCAATAAATGGTGACCAGTAGGAACACTATGAGGTGCCGGACTACAAAACCATCTACCCTCCAATAGTGCCCCCGATCCCTCCGCTCAGTCTTATAACAGCCTACAACTAATACCAATATAGTAGAGTGGAGCTGACTCTGCAATAATCTGATGAAATCTAGGACTCCTAATTAGTAGTTTTTCTACCAGTATGTCATGATGGATATCACTGTTTGAATGCATGTTGCTCAATTAAGTGTATCTCTAACTAATGACTAAAGTCAATGTTTCCATGTGGACAGGTATTAGAGTAATTTGGTTAACACATTTGATGAGTCACTACATAAAATGTGCATGATGGGCTATTAACAGGTTAATGTTTCAAGAGTTTCAGTGTCATCTTATTTAGATAAGGTATTTATTCCTGAGAAAGATGTTGGTGTAGAAGACTGTGACCATGTTTACCAGAACAGAGTTATTTGGAAGATTTTTGATACTGTTGAAATTGTGTGCAGTATCCAGTATGAAACTTGAGTCCATTTCCAATATGTCAGGATATTGGTTTAAGCATGGTGTAAAGGGAGCATTTAGGACAGGCAGCAACATTTCTCATGATGGACATTTGCCAAGGTCTGTGGTGGACAATTTAATGGTGTTCTATGGACCTTTACAAATCTTTCCACAGACACTGCTGTCCTTGTACGGACAATTTACCTATCCCTGAATCAGGATAGCCTGTTTTGTGTGTCTTGGGGGGCACATATAAGTTATAAATAGAGATGGACAGCCTGGGACTAGTGGTTTATGCTGGACATACTCTAGATTGTTTAATAAACTGTCCCATTGTGAGATGGTGGTAGTGCTTTTTATACATTAGTTTTTTGGTTACTTTACAAATTTTTACTTGCACTCCACCTTTCTACAAGTGCTAACAATGTAAACAAATATATGTGTGAAAAAAATAATTTACTTTCCACTTACTGCTTCAGATATAATCCCCCTGGAATACATTTTCACAGAACTCAATTGCTCCTGATGTGTGGAGCAGAGAGGAGATTTTAATCGCACCTATTAATGATCTGTCAGATGTAAGAATGATAATAAGTGTTATATGTGTAATATTTATTAAAATATTCATATTGACTTACTAATACATGCAGACCTTCCATGCATTCACATTTTCACAAACTGTGCCGTCATGCCCCTCTCACCCTTACCTGCTCTCCCAAGCTGTCCTCAGTCACTGCAGGCCTTCCAAAAGATCTGAGGAGTAGGCCGAAGCTGCGGTCTGTAGTAGCTGTGTCTACCTACCGGTAGGCCAAAACCACAGCCTAAAGTTCCAGCAAACCCCAGGGAGGACTTCCAGGTGTTGCCTGGGCATCATCACAATGTTGCACACCTGTGGAGGGGAAATGAAGCCTGCCTCCACCATCAACTATCCAACAATAATGTTCACGCACATAAACAGTGAACCAGGTGCTGTGGAATCACTCGTCTCTAGCAACAAATCCAGTGAGGAGCTTATTCAACACAGGAGAGGAGTAGAGACCTGCAGCACCATAAAAAACCATCAGACTGTGACCACTGCACTGTTCCTGAACTTTGGTTCCTGTATGTCCTTGGACTCCAGATTACTGGTTTTCTCTGCTCGCCTTGCTACAGACCCTTTTTTGGATTCTCTGTTATTTGGCCTTTGGTTCTCCTATTGGACTACCCCGCTTGTCTGTTTGCTGACCCGAGCTTGGACTAACGTTTTCTCTGATAGCCACTGGCCCCTCACCTATTGGACTGTTCCTGACATCGTTTTTGGACTATCCTCTGCTCTTACGCTCCAAACCCAATCCTGACAAGTGCATTACCTTGTATTAGCCATAAGGCGACCTGTGCTTACCAAACCCAATATGAGGTTACCAGATGATGCATTTTTAAATTTATGTTTGTAATTGTGAAATTTTGTCACAGTATTACGGAGAATCTTATAGCAGACACTCCAACATTCATTAATTCCAGCATTAGTAAGTAAGTAATGATGCAAAGAATTACTTCCACCTGATTCCTGAGCCACTTGGTTACCCACAGTTGAGACACCTAAGAAAATGACATCATATCCCATGGTACTCATTGTGACTGCATAACAAAGGAAACTATGTGCCATTCAGGAGGGTCTGTGTCTAAAATCAAGTGTAAGAATGTTTAAACATGTATCCTGTGTTCACTTGGTTCCCAAACTGTGCATTTTAGTTAGATTTTATTAAATTATATCATTTTTATTTGTACTGCATAGGGGAAAAGATTAATGATAGCTCAGTGTTATCACTACTATTGTGTGTATTGTGTATAAAGCAAATCTTTGTAATTACTTATGCTTTCTATTCAGTGGATCATCGGTTCCAGTTATTTCAGATGCTCAGAGCTTCCAAACTATATTGATAATATTCCTCTCCATAAAGGAATATAATATACCAGGCTATAACAGCGTAGCAAATTCAGTTCCAATTTTTGTCTTAGAATTGATATCACAGGTTTGTTTTTTTTAGATATTTGTGGTTTACTTAATACTGGATAATTGCCATGAATAGACTTCTTATGCTTTTTCCATTTGGTGCGCTTGAGGGTGTGCTGGATGGGTTTGTCCGCATTGATCGGTTTCCAAGGTCTAGCTGCAAAAAAGTATTACTAGGCCTTTTGGCTTGTTTTGTTGCCAGCTCTCCCCGGCAGCATAATTAGCTACCTTTAAACCAGCACTTAAACCAAATTGATGCCTTATTTTTTCTCCACGGTTTGTATAGTTTAGTACCAGTTTAATTTTGTAAATAAACATAGTCATTATCTCAGTTAAATCTTTGAGGGGTGTTATGCCTTTTTGTCTAGGATTCAGGTAATCAGCCTTTAATGGTGTTTAGTATGGCCCAGAAATGACCATAATACACCGAGTTCTATACTTAAAAAACCCAAAGGCTATTACCATGTCCCAAACACCTTGAAATGAATAGCTGTATAATTGTGACATTAATAAAAGTGTTTTAGGCTATATTCCTGGACAGACATCATGGAGCAACTAGACAAATCGCTACTTCGTGCCTTTGGTCTCCAAGGAAATCTGATCACTAGACCGATGATTATATACAAGGTCGGCACAAGGAATCTCAAAATGACATTTTTATCCTGCTTACATTTCAAAAGCATAGAAGATCACCCTGGAAGATTAGAAGCGAGGGAAGTCACCTCATTACGGAGGATTCTGACAGGGAAATGCAAAATGGCCTATTTCGGAGAATGAGACGGTAGCTTCCTATGACATTTTCAAATATACTTCATTTTCAACTTTAAAACGACATAGTAATTAAATGTCATATTTAAGAAGACAGATAAATAATAGAATAGAAACCAGGGCCCTGATTTAAAACACGCCGCAACGTTGGAGATCTCAATCGCGTTGTCCCCTTCTCTTTGCCTTATGCATTGCAATGTGCAAACTTTAACACTTATTTTAAAACATACCTTTACAAAATCTATTGAAGGGTACATGAAAACAGCCTCCCTCCAGGCATTGTCCTCTAAGGTGTAATGGGCATTACGAAAGTGTAAGTAGGTTTTAACATTGTCTTCCATTACTCTACAATAAAAGTAGGCTCTGGCGACCCACCTCTGCTTGGTCCGCCCTTAACTCGGAAGCATGGCAGGGATATTAACGCCAGTGGAGGGATGTCCTGTGACCATTCCCTTTCCACCGTTACATTTGCGTTTGGGTGAGTGTGTGTGGGGGTGCACACTACATGGCTGCCACCCAATAACACAGACAATGGGCCTGTGGCTACCTAGGCCGTGGCGCAATGACTCTAATAAACAGGACCAGTGAATAACCAGTTCCTGATCCCCTCCGGCAAAGACGTTTTATTATTTAACTAACTGCAATTTGTGGACACAGTCCTGTAAGGGCTTTGTACTGTATATTGTAAATCATTTGACAAAAATCTACATTTTTAAGGTTGAAATTTTCCTTTAAACGTTGTTTGGGATATAGTTTCTGTTGCCACTGGGGCTCAGCAGAGGTAAATCATCGGTACAATTTAATGTTGACACCTTGCATGCTTTATTAATATTGATCTGTTCCATGGGGAAGGCTTGTGGTTATTTTGTAGAAATTGATTGATGTATCTTATTGTCCCCAATTTAAATGCTACCTAACGTGTTTTGTTTATATATATTATTGCTTATTAAATACTATATATATATATATATATTAATGTATACAAGAGACAAGACTGCAGGTTGGGAAAGAAAAACCTTTCCCCTGTGTGGGGATTTTTCGACATTCACAAAAATACACATAAAAAGGCTTTTATACCTTCAGAGAAGTAGTAGGATTGGGATGTAAACCAAGGGTCGGCTCATAAAAGCAGAGACAGTGAACAAAAGAGATAAGACATCTCTATAAATAGGACTGAGAAATAGGACTCCGGAACAAGGAGTTACAGTGAAAAACTGTGCAATATTTTAACACGCGGTGAATGATCTTTGTTAAATATTTGGTCACAAAAATATTCATTTTCATACATGTGCATACAGCAAGCCTTAGCTTGTGAGTTAAATGTTAACACAGCTCCACCCAAAAGCAGCTACATGAAAGGAGTGCCCCAGATTTTTTATATTTAATACACACTGGAAAACGTTTTGCCTGGGCTACGGTGCTTTTTCCTGCATGCAAATATGTGCAGACCTTCCTTATTTATTGCAATTTTTCTGTCTTTTAACTCCTCCCCCAGCAGTCTCTACTAAAAGCCGGGAGCATACCGCAGTATGCTTCTCATACACGCTCAGTCAATAGGAGCAGAAGAAGAAGCACAACCAGTGCTACTGATCATGTTCAAGAGGTTTGCATGAGAATAACCCCTGGCTTCAGTAAAGGCAGCTGGGGAAGACCTCTGTCTCATTTTCTTACTATAGTAACTAAAGAATGCAGTCCTCAATTTGCATGCAGCAAAACGCACTGGAATCCATGAAACTGGGCTCTTATGTGCATTAAAAAATAAAATTTTAGGAGTCAGACTGTTCCTCCTCTCATGATGTACCATGCCATCTTATGAAAAGGTAGGCTTTAAACCCTTCATGATAATAGGCCTGACCTCACAAATGCTCTACTGGATGAATGAGCGCAAACTCCCATAGACATGGTCCAAATGGGGCTGGGTGAGGGTACCTGTGGTTTTGGAATGGGACGTCCAACAAGCTCATTTGGCTGTGATCATGTGTCTAAAGATACATTTACAAAGGGGTGGGTCAGGGCTATTCATAATAATAGTTTCATTTCTCGTTATTTGGTTTGGGAAATTAAGAGGGATTTTTAAATTATATTTTTATGATCATTCATGGGATGTTCGGCTAAAAAAAAAAATTAAAAAGATTTTAAGGTCCTTAGTAGAGATAGTAAAGTTAACTTGGTTAGGGCTCTGGCTGCATCAGTATCTGAAAGGTCTATAGATCCCAACATATTACATCTGAGAGAAAGTATCCCACCGGTTGGAGGTGAATGAGAGATATAAACAAGAGCATCAACGTTATTACCGGTCACACAGCTCTGCGGCCTGTTAACTGGCTGTATTTACAGACTGGATTTCACGTATAATATTTTCAGACGGTTTCCCGTTGACATACAGCCAGGAAGTACATTAAATATTCCTACTCATAAATTACTAATCTGGTTTATTACCATCATCTATATAGGGACTGAGGTTAACAAAGGAAGTCCTAATGCTGGATGGGCTCCTAGAGTTTCCATGGTAACGCCCAAGCTTCTTTGGTAAAGCTGCTAGAACACCGCTTAGTACACCTGCCACTACCAGATGGTCGGTAGCGGGGCTTATCTGTCGTCTCGGGAGTAAACGTGTGGGAAACACGGAGAAGCGAGTGCCTACCAACACAAGGCCGGGCTAATAAAGCTTCTGGTAGCCATAGCTTCGTCTTTCTGGTCTTTGTTACCCCAAGCCGGCCACCTGCAGGACGGATGAGGGCTGGGGCATGCGCTCTGCAGGCTGGGAGATGCTGTATCCATAACGCCCATAAAGGTGCACGGTGTTCGGGGGGAGGCAGTCATGGCTGCCTGCATGCAGTAACGGTCCGCGTTGTCTGCTTCCGTCCATGCAAGCAGGGTTCCCCCCCTCATGATTAACGAGGTGCCGACCCCCGTACGATCCATCGTACCCCTCGCTCGCACCTTGCCCCCCGCCCATGACCGTGTCCCTCCCCCGGGTGTTGCTGCAGTGGTTGCTCTGGGCGGGTCTGCTCCTGACGTCGCTTCCTTCCAACATGGCGAGGAGAAGAGCCGAGCTTCCCTGAGCAGCTGAGCGCAGCCGGAGCCGCTGTCACCGCCGCAGACACTTACCGCTGGGGGTAGAGGCCAGCGGGTGACACACGGAGCTGCCAGCTGGTATGGGGCGGCCCCCTCCCGGACATTGTGATCTGGAGCTATAGACACCGATACCCGACGTTAGCTGTGGGGGTGGACCCGTCAGTCCGTTCCCTGGATAAACCTGGTCCGAGGACGGTGGATACCGGAGAGTAAACATGTTCCTCACCCGGGCTCTGGAGAAGATCCTGAGCGACAAGGAGGTGAAGAGGGCGCATCACAGCCAGCTGCGCAAAGCCTGCGAGGTGGCGCTAGGTGAGCGATATCACAGCGAATAAAGTGTGTCATAACCGAGCCACACTGCCACTGCACAGCACCGGGCACATCGGGCATTGTGTGACATCGCACTGTAACATCATAGTTTGAGGCCTGAGCGCTCATATCATCCAGGACTGCACTGCTTGGCTTCTGTGTAATGTCACACTCTGCCTCTATATTACAATGTGACATCGCGTTGTCATAGGTGATTACAGTTTGTGGATTGCGCTGTCTGTGACGGGTGACCGGATTACACGGACTGTAACACCGCACTGTGACGGTACAGACAGCCGGGTGTGAGGCGGGAGAGCCGCTTGTACAGGTGACAGTCTGTGTATTCGGGATCCGTGAGATTAGGTGACACAGGAAGCAGCCTGGTGGCGGTCTGTGGCAGTAGGTGAGGGGTGGCTTTGTGTGATGGGAGGAGGGAACAGATGACACTTTGTGACAGGAGGAGGATCGCTTGTGTGAGGCGCTGTATTGGGACAATAGATGTGACACTTATAGGACATGGGGCTGGGGTGGAATAAGAAGTGACATGTGGCAGGCTCTGATTATGTGTGTGTATGTATTGTGACATGTGGGGAAACTGTTCTCAGCACAATAGGTGCCAAGAATATGGGAACTGGGGCAGGAAGTAGGGTGTGTTTCATGTCTCGGGGTGACAGCCGGTGTATGATGTGTGGGGTAATAGTAGGCAGTATTATCATGAGGACAGAGATCCCTGAGTAGTACCGTCAGTAAGAAGTAACAGACTGACTGGGCGCGTATGTTATCACGTTCTGTCGATATGGTTGTGACTGTAGGGGTCTGGCGTGGTGTATGTGGGTGAGGGAGGTTGTTGATTACACTGTATCTGTGATTTTACGTATAGGGAATGGACCCAGAGTGTGGGGTGAGTTGGTTAAGCACATGTTCCATAATAAATCATACGGTTCCGTGTGTGACTGTAAGTTGGAGGACTTGCCATTGGGACAGGCAGTTTGGGTGACAGCAGTATGTGTGGCGAGTTGTGGGATGTATATGACAGCAGAAGTCAGTAATGAGTTGGAGTTTGTGACTGGTGGATAAACGTCCTGACAATGTATACAACGTGTGCGCCGGTGGACGTTTTAAACAGGGCCATTGATGTTAAGACGCCTGAATACATGAACGGTGTTACGACACGTGTGTTCTTGTACTGAGTGACCTGGTGATGTTCAGCTCGCATTAAACGCGTTCTTGGTAAACCTTAAAATCTGAAAAAAAAGAGATGTGAAGAGAATCGCCGTTAAGTCTGATTTGTTCCGTTTTGTTTTGCTGTGTTGGCAGCAACTGGGTTAATTTAAACCTGTAACTTGCGCAGCCACATGATGAGGATTTACGCGTTTTTGGCAGCCGACTTGTTGTTAATGAGCATGGCTAAGGAAACGGACGTATTGACCTAACTGGCACCGAGGGTTCTTGTTGTTTTAAGTACAGGGTGACCGTAAGGCTTCCTGTAACATGTGGCTGAATGTTCTCCACATTCCTCCTCTAGTGACAGATCAAGGTGACACTTTAGGGACAAGTTGCCCTCCAGGCATTAGAGGTGTGATCACTCAGGTGTAGTAACTCTAGGTGGCACCATGCCAGGCCTCCTCTGCCTGTACCGGGAGTGCAGCCATTTAACAGCTTGATATTAAATGGTACTGAAGTTACAGGTTGGGAATTATAAGGGTGTCCTAGTACCCAGCTCCTCCGATATCCTACATTTAGGTTCCTTTATGAGTCGTTAAAGCCTTCTGCTGATGTTATTCAGTTTGTTTTTTATCTCCAAATATCTGACACTCGTTCTGTTTATCGGAGTTGGTAGGTTAGATCTGGATACAATAAAGAGCTGTTTGCACGGTATATGTGGACGCGTTCTGCCCAGCAACTCATCTTGTATGTGGGCGATGGGTGATAACCCACATAAGAAGGATTTTGGGGTGGAAAGTAGTTGATGAGTGGTCTTCTCGATGACCCCTAGGCTGACCCAGGCCTTGCTCTCATCAGATAGGAGAAACAATTCAGGGCTTATCTATTGTTTATTCGTACATGGGTTACGCTTGTCTTGCCGCCTTATTAGAATGGCTTTGCAGATCACTGGCAGGGTTTCCTACAGGTGTACTGATGGTGTGATGGTACACAGCGGCATACAGGGACATACATGATCTGTAGTAACTTTACTGCTTAGTGTGTTCGGAGGCTTCTCATTAATGGCGGAGAAGATCAGATGATGCGCTGTGGAGCTGTGCCTTTTGTCTTTAAAAAGTGTAGCTTTGTTTATTTCTGTTTTTTAGTCCTTGGAGTAGATTGCTGGAGGAGTAAAAGTCCCTCGACCTGTTAGTATTCTCCAACATGTCTGAACAAGGGGATATTAAACAAAAAACCCCAGTCTGCTGAAAGGGAGATGGAACGAGATAGGGGCGGGAAATGAAACCAGAGAGAATTGTATTACCTTTCCGTCATTGAAAATGCATGCTTGATATCGGAGTCGGAGGTGTGCTGTCTGTGCGGAGGGGAGGCTGGGGGAAGCATCGCCCGACTATCACAATGCTTCCTTTCTCAGCCACGCTCTGTGTGCAGGCCGGTCGCACTGATACAAAGATTCAGCCGTATGAGCTCATAAGAGCCGTATGTACTTCACACAGAGAGAGAGAGAGAGAGTTTGTTCAGGAGATAAGAGCTCATGTATAAAGCATTATAGTATATGCTCTGAGCCTGGCCGCCCCTCTGCGTTATAGTATATGCTGTGAGTACGGCCTCCCCGCTGCATTATAGTATGTGCTGTGAGCGTGGCCTCCTGTTGCGTTATAGTATATGCTGTGAGCGTGGCCTCCCGCTGCATTATAGTATATGCTGTGAGCGTGGCCTCCTGTTGCGTTATAGTATATGCTGTGAGCTCAGCTTCCCAGCTGCGTTATAGTATATGCTGTGAGCGTGGCCTCCCCGCTGCATTATAGTATATGCTGTGATATAATATATCTACTTTTTGACACCAATCTGAAGTGGCCTTATTTGCCTGCTGCTGTGCGGCTTCGTAGACAATTCTTCATGTTCAGAAGGGAAGAAATAGAGCGCGCAGGCGTTGAAAATGATTGCTCTGCGTACTAAACAAGCAAATCTCACAGGACAGCCTGGTTTTCAAGTTAATCGTGTATTTTGCGTTTTACGGACAGTTATAAGCAGGGAGCGTTTGTATGGACACTTCTTGCACATACTCCGTAGCACTCCTATTCTAGCCAATGGCAGTAGCAGCATCCAATCACATGATGTTTTACTAGCAGGCAAGCGATTGGTTTGCCATCAATTTCAATGGGAGTTCTGCTGAGCATATGCAATTCTTAGGGGTTAATACTTCTGGTTTCCATAGTGACAGATAGAAATGTGAAATTTTGAAGCCATGGAAAAAAAACAGGATAAAAACTTTTTTTTTTCCCCCAGAAAAGTATTACAAATTTAAAATGATTTTGTTACACTGGAAACACGAAAGGCAGTGTATATAAATAATAAACCAAATTTGCTTTCTTGTTGCAAGTGGAACAACGAGGTCTGTATATGTGAAGAACAAGTAACCCCACATGAGAACAAGTAACCCCCCCCCAAATGCAACAGTAGTATTAGAATAGAGTAGTGACCTTTAGCTTTGGCAGAGAGCATCCTCCTCCTCTAATCCTCCTCCATGGATTGGACGGGGAGAGCGATCACAATCGCCCAATCAGATTTCCTCCTTGGCTCCAAAACTGCAAATGGAAAATGTGTGCAACTTTTATTAAGCTCTTCATGTAATAAAGTTTGAAAGCCATGTCATAAACGGATTACTTATCATTGTAAAATATGATATTTCACACTCCATTTTATTTTAATTTACCAGAAAGAGAAAAAAAACCTTCGTTGGATTTCCAGCATTTTATTTTTGGTTATAAATGTGTGTACACTGGCAAAAAAACAGAGGACGTGGGGATTTTAGGAAGAGTAAGTCTGTACCTTCCCCAGTGTATTTATTATTATTGATAATCTAATGTCATGTTTGTGGTCTTGCTCAGTACGGTCTTTTATAATGATTGGTGGAAATATACATCTTGCTGGTGGATGTCCTCCATGTCTTAATTTTTTTTTTAATTTTCAAAAGTTTTTTTAGTCATTATTTTTTTTTTATTATTGGTGTTTAAAAATCAAAGCAGTAGATTGTGGAATATTCTGCAAGACTTGCAACCCTGTCCCCGACGCACGGAGGTCTAGGCGTACCCCAGGATCCAGGGGTGTGTATGTGTATTTACCGTGTATGTATGTATGTATGTATGTATGTGTATATATATATATATAGTAATGAAAATGATTTCACATGCATCGAAGCGCTGAAAAGGACGTGTTTGTTGAATAATTTATTGTTTGAGGACAGCTACTTATAAACACTTAATGGAAGGGTGAGATTGTTTGTATAAGAAGTCCCGGCTTTAGGTAGAAATAATGAATGTACGCAGCATGTTTGTAACTATTGGATAGCTGCAGTGTTTTCAGCGCTCTATTGGTACTGTATGTCACCAATAACCCAGAAACGCTGCAGAATGGGTTTATATACTGTACTGAATTTTGGATATAGGGTTCAGAGAATGATACGTCCAATTTAATGTAAAGGTCTCATAGATGGGTAGATAAATGGAATAGCCTCCCATCAGAAGTGGTAGAGGCAGTGAGTAGATGTAATCGCGGATGGTATAGACATAAAGCTATCCTCAAACTAAGACCAAGCCAAGGGATGATTAAGGTCTGAGTCTCTACATCAGGAATGATGGGCAGACTAGAGGGGCCGCATGGTTACACTGGTGGTGTCCGTGGTACCAGGAAGCTGTTCCGTATTATGTGGTGTAGTGGGTACGGCACCGTGTGGGCTTTTGCCGTTTACTCTTCTTAGTGATGTCATACCCTGTTAATGCAAGTCTCAGCGTTACCTCACCCTGGTCCCCCCCCCCCGGGGTATATCTGGCTGAGGCTGATACACAAACACGTGGCCTTTCTATTAAGAAGTAATGTCTGTTTAGAGTCGTTTTAGACCTGATGAGAAATATGTAATACATGGTACTCAATATGAAGACATTGAATAGCATAGTGAAACAAATCTTTCCAGTATCCTGTGGATTGCCGTCCCCCGGTCTGTCTATATTTCCTGCTGCCTTCAGTCCTTCAAAAATCCCTCAGCACCCACTTCTTTAAGGATGCCTACAACATTACACAATACACCCTAAATCCCTCTAGATTGTAAGCTTCTGTGAGCCGGGCCCTCCTCACCAGTTGTCTCTGTAAATCAAATAGTTAAGCTATATGCTGCTTATGTCCTGTCTACCCACTATACAGCACTACGGAATATGATGGCGCTATATAAAACAATACATAATAATTTACATTCATGGAAAAAAGCAGTTGATTAGAAATCTATTTAGATATTTAGATATTTTTAAACTTTTTTAAAAATATTTAATTTTAATCTCTATTTTTTTATATTCTAAACCAGCCGCCCAAAATGGTCTTTTGTATGTCGCGCCGGCAGCAATATTTCCTGGGTAATTTGATCGTTAGGTTGGCCGGCATCGCATGACACTGAATGCAGAGTGATGAGCGATGGAATATAACGATCCCACGCTATCATGCGGGTTAACAAGACGCAGGCATGACCGGTAACGGGGACGTAAATCCGTATTACGGGGAACATTAGTCATTAATCGTAGGCAGCCTCCCTCCGTGATGTGTTGCAGCGCTTGTTTTATTTGTTTTCTGCTTGTCATCGTTTATGTTTTTAGTAGTTTACGGGGCAGCAGGACAGGTTGGTGAAGGACTGTTTACACCTCCAGGGAGAGAAGCTGTATTTTTAACCCCTTAATGACAAAGCCCGTACATGTACGGGCTCAAAATGCATTGATTTCAATGGGTTTAGGAACCGCCCATTGTCCTTAAGGGGTTAATCTAGATATGATGTGTGCTGTGCTGTTCATACTATGTGTTGTTTTATATAGCGCCATCATATTCTGTAGCGCCGTACAATGGGTTAACCCGACAAGTAGTATATAGCATGACAATTTGACTAATAGAAACAAGGGGTAAGGCGGACCCTGCTCCAGTGAGCTTACAATCTAGTGGGTGTTTGGGTGCATCACGCACTCCTAGGGATGGAGCCAGCCGCACTGGTGTAAGTATTGTCTGAAGGCAGGAGAGGACCTGGAAAGGTGAGCTAAAGGAATATCGGAGGAGTGGTGTGAGTTCACACTAAAACTCTTCAGTGAGTAAACCTTATAGCCTTAGGGTGATAAAGAAATAAAGCTGTGATTCCATTCCATAACTAGCGTTTAAGATAAATATCCCATTGTTAATGAAGTTGTAGCAGTCAGACAGTGCCCATGTATTAATGGAGGTAGTGGCGCAGTGCTGTCATGGGGCAGATCTGCCGGGTAACATGAAATAGGTATATATAGGGGGAGTTTCTGTGGGAATTTGATGTTGGATGAGAAGTCCTGGCTTCCAATCTCCGTTCCGGTTCATTCCAAAGGTGTTCGATGGGGTTGAGGTCAGGACTCTGTGCGGCCGGTCAAGTTCTTCTGCACCCAACTCATCCAACCATGTCTTTGTAGACCTTGCTTTGGGGCTCAGTCATGCTGGAATAGAAAAGCATCTTCCCCAGTCTGTTCCCACAAAGATAAAAGGAGAGCATTGTCCAAAATGTCTTGGTATGCCGAAGGGGACACACCTGTCATATGCATTGAAAACCATATTTCTTGCTGCGCTATGCACTGTATGGGCTACACTGGGTAGTATCAGAAGGTATAGATTCTTTCGTATACATATAACCTTTGTTCAGATGTTTGACATCAGATGGAGTGAAAATGAATAAGGGTTTGGTATAGAAACTTGTACTTTTGAATACATTACTCAGTATGAGGTGGCTTTCCCCATGCGAGCGGTGGGGTTCCTTAATACAGAAAATAGATATAATGTTCACATTCTGTACGTTTCACGATGTTGAGCAGGACTTTAATTTTTCCTGTTAAGCCGCCACGCTGTGTGTAATAATGCTGCTGTTAAATATTCCACCACGCTTCATGTACTTTATTTCCTCTTATATTTCATGTTTTATTGCCGAAATCAGTTATTGCTATAGTTTGGTGGCAGATATGTTGGTTTAGGTCTCTTTGTTATAATTGTTTTTTATATATATTTTATATATTTATATATTTCTTATAATGCAAGCGGCAGTAGTTTGAGAGAGATTTATACGAGCTCCAGGCCGCATTCTGGTGCAGGTTATGGGGCTTATCAGTTGTTAGTTTAGTTTTCTGTATGTACGTAGGTGCCAAAGTCCGCGCCTGGTATTACCGTATTTCCCCATGTATAATATGCACCTTTTTTCGAAAAATATGGGGTCTAAAAACTGGGTGCGTCTTATACAGTGGTTGTAGATTGCAGTCACACTGACGACTGGCCCCGCCCCTTTCTGCTTCCCAGTCCCTCCCTGCAGTCACACTGACATTTGGCCACGCCCCTTTCCTTATAGCGTCCACACTGCTCAGCAACTCATCTAACCGTAAGAATAAAATGAATATTTGGGATGCTGAAAGTTGGGGGTTAATACATGTATCATACCCCGTAACATGAATCATAGAATAGCATATAATCGGCAAAAAGCTTGTTTAGAAATCACTCAATGAAAAGACGCGCTTAGACATTTGTGTCAAACAGAATCTGCCTACATGCGCAAGTGTGATCGCACCCCTCGCTGAAACAGCCGGGGATTAAGAATGCGGAACCATCGCAGGAATACAGCCGTATTAAAGCTGCTCTGTCTGAAACGGCCCCAAAATAGAAGCTTAACAAGTCTCCCGATGAAGTGTCATTCTTAACCTCTTACATGCTCTTTGCACCTTCAGGGGGTCTTAATACAATACATATGGATGGAAAATGGGTGAGGGGAGAAGCAAATGGGGGGGGGGTTAAAGGGACCATATAGCTGTAATGCATTAAAGTGCCTATGATGGCTGGCCTGTCCTTTCAATGTCTCCCTGCTTAGGGGCTTTAATACAGTTTTCTGTCTCTAAAAGTCAGGATTTGGTCATTATAACCGTTGGTTAAGAAGAAGTAGCCAACGTAATGCGTTTTGTTGGTTAATGCAACTAAAAATCTGTCTGGCCAAGGATAATGGGAGTGACTCCCCAACTATTACCATGCTAAGGGAGCAGAGGATGGAATGGTATACCCGCTGCAGCAATGTATACATTCAGTGTGATTGTGATGTTCGAGGTTTCTGACACTTTGTGGCCCTGTGGTGTACGGGATATAGACACGGTAACTAGCGGTACATATATAAACAGTCTGGGGTCGCCAAACCAGCTCGAGCTGTTTTGTGTTTGTGAATATGACCTATTTCATACTTCCTTGTAAAATGCTCTTGTTTTATGGACTGTAGTTTAGAGCGTAAGGAAGTAAAACACATGTTATGTATGGCCGTCTGCTGCCGTGGCGGGATGTGTTAACTATATTTATGGCTCACGGCTTCCAGGCACCGCTAACAGCTCCGGATCTGACTCCCGCGGGCCGAGGTACAAACCCGTAACTAGATGTCTTATGAGAACATACGCTGTGTATTCAATATCATTAAGAAAGTCTACTAGCCCTTGGTAGCTAGCGAAGTCTAAAAAGGTGAAGAGCTGAAGTAAAGAAACCAGACACGAGCCGTTCGGGCCACCTAGCCTGTCCGTTACTCCCGTATCCGACTGCTAACTACCCTGGAACCTTCCTAATTGTCAGTATTCATGGTGTTTGATTGTAATGATTATTAAGATGTCTACTAGGGTCACTAACCTCTGCAGTCTAAGCTGGGCTCCTATAGAACATATTGCGACTAATATTTCCATAACTCTATAAATGTAACAGCAGTCGGGCTGCCGCGCATGTTTTGCCGCGCTGTGCCCTTTTCCCTTGGAGTAGCGGAATATCGGCGCCGTTATTTATCTGCTAAACCGTGCATTCGAGCGGAAAGCCATTAAAGCAGGATTTCCCTCCCTGAGCCAGGCTGTCCGCTATTATGTATGCATGGTAAACACTGCCGGGGCGGCCAGAATAAACAGCGCTGTGCTTATTAGACGTGGGCATCTTGTCTTTGTCATCATCCCTTGTGAAGCTTTGGCGTGTATAATGTGTATATTGTCACCCGAGGTGGACGTTCTTTCTGAATTCATCCTGCAGCCCGGATCACACGCGGTATAGCAGATGTGGTGAAAGATGTTTTCTTCTTCTCTCTATCCCAGGTTGTGTTGATATTTAGATGGTTTGGAGCCGGAACGCACAGCGATGCACGGTATGCACAGAACACGATAATGTGTTATACAGAGTCAGGGCTGCGTGTTAAAGGGACAGCCATCATGTGCACATTAATGCATTATAATTGTGTGCCCTTTAATGTGTTCTGCATTCAGCAGAATCCCCCTTATGTATTTGCCCATATACCCCCCACCAGCTCTTGGCTTGCAGAAGATGTGTTTGGCCTTCACACACACGCTAGTTTCCCCCGCCAGGTTCACCTTCAAGAACAGCTTGGATAGCCTTTGTATAAAATATATTTATAGAAAAATAATATTTGACAGCAGATAAGAACCATTTGGCCCATTATTTCTGCTGTAAAAACCTTAAACCCGTTTCGGCCCTTGGACTTGGCCTCTATTTAGGTTAGCCATGTGCCTATCCCATCCATGTTTGGGTTCCCCCGCTGTAATAACCCCTCGCTGAATGAATTCCATGTTATACAGGATGTGTCATTTTTCATTATATCCGGCACGTGTGTTGAATTTATTAAAATGATCATTAGTTATGTTTATAACTGCGATCACACGACGGCTTGTGACCCGAGTTCGCGTCTTTTTTTGGCAAACGACCTCCGCGTTCATCTTTTCCTTCAACTAAAGAGAACCTTGGAAAACAGGAGGGGGGGGTCTACAGCCTGGGGCAGTTTGCTTCATCCACGGCTCATAGGTTGATAATAATTAAAGATATGTAATAGTTTGAAAATTAGGTGTTCCCTGTGTCTTATATGGAGTCTTGTGTGAACGACCTTCATAGCAACAGCCCCCCGCATTCTGTAAGTGGCCATAGACCTTTCGGTCCTGGTTTTCTCCTGCCATCAATGGTCCAATTTTATATTAGGAAGGTCCAACCCCAGTGAGAAGCACAGGCAGCACCTCTGAACGCGCCAAGGATTGCTCAGGTAAGCTGAGTGGGGTATGTGGCTAGAAGTAGTGTGTGTGTTTGGGATGTGTGTATGTGTGAGAACGTACGCTGGGGTGGCTGACAGTGGTCAGTATGGTTAAGAGTTGTCGGTGTGTATGAACTAGAATGGTATCTGTGTTTCTGGCGTGTGTCGTTGGGTCGAGAACATGTATGGTCAGTACAAGTGTGTGTGTGTCAGTAGGGCTTAGAGTAGTCGTGAGTGTTGTTTTGCAGCAGGCTGTCTGATAGTACTCAGTGGGTTGAGTTGTCATCATTCTGGCTTAGGGTAGTCAGTGTGTTTGAGTTCATGTCTTTGTGGCCGAGTGTGACACACAAAACGGTGTCCCCTTTGGGGGGGAAAAGTCTCCCCATTTGTACACCCCAGTGATGAATTTCCGCTAGTCGAAGGTAAGGTTAGACATATACAAGAAATCCACATCATCTAATGCCAGTCTAGGTATTGTAGATATACTATGTCTATGGTTTATTTTAACTTAAGTGGCACTAAACGGTTTTACTAAATCTGCTGAACAGTAAAATGTAGAATAAAACGGAGTGGAGCGTTTAAAATCGAATGTTTCTATGTGTCCGTGTTTCCCATCTGTTAGGATTCAGAGCTTTTCTTTTGTTATGTTTGCAAACATAGGCTGAAGCGACTTCTTGTAACGGCGCCATTAGGGACCTTTTCAATTATTCAACAGCCTCTACAAATAGTGAGCGCGTTACACCGCTGAGCAGCTTCCTTTTATCCCCATAAATGCTGCTTCGCAGGATCGCCTTCCGAGCGGCTATTTATTCTGTATTGTTCTGTTTGTTATTATTTATTGTTTTAAATAGCGCCATCATATTCCGCAGCGCGGTACAATGGGTAAACGAGAAGAGTGCCTTCAGGGCCGGCCTAAGACTTAATGCCACCTGGGGCGAAGTTTAAAATGCCGAAAACCCCCCACGGTACTTACCTTGAAACAGTCCTGCGGCGAGTCTCTCTGCTCTGCCACGGTGCCGGCTTATGCTGAGCGCCGGAAATTGACGTCCCTTCCGGCGCTCAGCATTACAAGCCGGCACCGAGACCGAGCTAGAGGGCTCGCAGAGGAGAGAGAGGGGAGGGTAAGCGAAAACCACTCAGCGCCCCTCTCTCTCCTCCGCTTGGGGCGGCAAAGTGTCGCCCCTTCAAAAGTGCCGCCTGGGGCAATTGCCCCACTCGGCTCCATTGTGGGGCCGGCCCTGAGTGCCTTAAATGTAAATAATGTCACTTTTAGTGTCTTCAAATAGAGCTTTACATATTGTATAGTTTGCAGGCAAAACGCCTGCTTCCTTCCCTTTATGTTTAGGTTTTTGGGGGTATTTTAATGCAGGTTTCTAATCTGAGAATTCTAAAATATGTATGATCAGAATGGGACTGGTACCAGCAGCGAAAGATCGCTATATTGGGAACAGGGCTGGTCACACCCCAGGGCTCCCAAAATGTTATTTGTGTACCTTTTTATGGTGCGATGCTTTCGCTGCAGTTTAGTGTCCCTGGCACCCCTACTGTAGAATAATGCTAAAGTATTCTATAACACATATAAAATAAATAAAATAAAGCTTGTACCTGACACGGACGCTGGCCTCTCCCTACACGATCCGGCTGTGTTTGCCACGGATTGGCTGCTTTAAGTGGTCAGTCGGTGGCAGGGAAGTGCTCCCATTGAAATCAGTGACAGCACTTTCCACCTCTATGTTGCATTATCTGAGCGGAAATGTGCCATATCGCCGACGTTCGTCTTCGGTTTCTGTTGCCGTGATATTTCATAACCTGATATATATTCCAGCCGGTACAGTGCCAGCCGCCGACTGGGGAGGTAAACCGGGTGTGATAGCTGCACAGCTTCATTGTTTTTATTGTGAGATCTAGATGGCTGAGAACAGATCCGATTCAGGAGAATGTGCTGGCAGGTGAGCCGAGGGTCTCTCAGAATGCCTGCCGTGCCCCATCAGCGGGTCTGATATATATATATATATATATATATAGAGAGAGAGAGAGAGAGAGAGAGAGAGGGTGTTCTGGGGCACGCGGTCACTACATACCAAAAGCCGGCCGAATAACTATATTTTTAGTATATTTTTTCATGTCTAGGCACAATCGTGTGCTCAGCCTTATTTGTCTCTGTATGGATAGCTATGGGGACCGTTTTAAAGCCGGGATGCTTGTTCTCCTCTTTAAGTAAAGGCCGGTTATTAAAGAAACGCATGGTGCTCGCGTGCGTCCGTATCCGATTATGCAAGAAGGTGTGTTGTTCGTGTTTTGTTCTGGAGCTGGAAGTAATAATTACATCCTCGGTTTAATGCTGGGTTTTGCACACGAGTAGGTGGCGGAGCTGCAGGCGAGGATGCCTTTCAAGGACAATCTCAATGTAGTCTGCCATGTTAAATATATATTTTTAAATAAAGCAGATCTGTAATGCCTCCTCAATACTATAGCTGTGTGTCTGTGTGTATTAAAGATGAAATCCTGCTTACAGATCGATGTAATAAATATAGGGCCAACACAAACTTCGTATCGGGAACATCACATATATATGTATATATGTATATGCGTCAAAAATAGGCAAACAAAGGTAAAACATTTAATACAAACAAAAATGGATGAAGAATATAAAAAGTAGATAACAAAAATAATACAAAATAAGTCTTACAAAACCTTGGAGAGGAATTTAGTTGATGACATCTGTCCTTCCTGAGGATGGAGGGAGGGAGGTGTTTGGGACGTGAAGAGTCCGTTGATGGCAAATACATCTCCCCTCAACCTCTCCTCCCGTGCCTCTCCGATGCCTGCTTATATGCGGTTTGGGTTTCAGTCTATTGATCTTCTGATTGCGTGTTCAGACAGCTTACTAAGGTCTTTACCGTCTAAGCCCTATTCTAGGTGGTCACTGTAAGCATATTGTAATTCCCTTTTACAGTTACAATTATACCGTGCATAACAAGTTACTATCCCATCTATAGAATGCCTGTTCAGCAAATCCTTCATTCCATACTTTATTAATATATCTTAATGATCATTTATTTATGAACAATGATTACATATTTTTGACTATTGCCTATACCAATAATTACATATGGTCCTTTTATATTATTGGGGTTAGAAGAGATGTTAAATGTGTTAGACCCTTTTACAATCGATATACACTACCGCTTTGCTGTTTTTGGAGTGAAAGGACATTTCTAGCTGTAAAATAATTGTAAAAGGGGTTTTCTAATGATCCGTTTAAACTTTGCTGAGCGAACACAAAGTGACTTTGGCACAACGGGAGTGATGGGAGTGATAAAGGGCATCTGTATGCCTATGAAGATATTCCATTAAAAATCAGCCGTTTTATAGCTGCAATAATCACTTACAACATTAACAACGTCTGCGCTGGATTTCTGATCCAGAGAAAATGATATTAAAAATCCACCTTATGGTACACAGCGGGGAAAGAAACCTAAACCTTCTTTTGTCCATTGCTTTCCATGATGTTATCTCTTCTGTTTAGGCGATTGTCGTTATTGATTGGTTGAGGCAGCCTTTGTAAGGGTGAGTAATGCTCATCCTGCTGCTCTAATACAGATCTTGGCTTCCACGAGGTTAATATTTTAGTGAATAGATGATATAAATAACTGTGTGGGTTTTGTCTGGAGTGCTCCAGGCTCTTCAAAGAGGTGATCATGGAGGACATGTTTGCTTGTCTGCCTCGGTTCCTAACATTAACAAAATGTTAACCCAACGGGGTCTTCTCTTCAAAGCATTGTGAATTATATATATATATACACGCAATGTATGTAAAATTTACTGTTAATTAGTGACTAAGATTCTTGCTCCTATAGCTAGTTTTGTTAACAAGCAATTTGTATTTCCCATAAATGGCAATAGAATAAAACCGTTTTATGTATATTTCAATGCAACGCACTTATACATAATCGTAATGAATTCAGTTGAAATCAGCGTTTGCATATCTAGCTTAGCGTTTCTCAATCCCCAAATATACCAAAACCGCAACAGCTTTCAGGATCTCCTCGTGCAACCACAACTGGACCACTAATCGTCTGCTCAGTCTCTGCTTCTTAAAGAGCCACCGGTGCTTCTGGAAGAAACTGCATTGATGAGGACTCCTTTTTTTTTTTTTTTTTTTTTTTTTTTTAAATATTATATTTTTAGCATCCTAAAATTTACCTATTTTCTATTTCTCAGTTTAATGGCGAGTTTCATATATTTCTAGGTTCTTGAGATATAAAGAAAGGTATATGCGGTCTGTAATTTCATTTGGCTTTTGTCTCATCGGGAAATCCTGATCTAAGACTTGGGGGTTCTGTACAGAGATTCTTGCCTTCATATACAGGCCATCGGATGTCGTGTACATAAAGGAAAGTCTTTTATCTTACGCTGAGATCACTAGATTCTTTGCAGCGGTTTCTTATCTTTTCTTGAGTGTCATGCGCTGCATATTTCTACGTTCTAGTTATTTGACTATGATCAGGCTTAATAGGTAGGCAGCATTTTCTGTTCGAGGAACAATGACTAATGACGGACAATCCACATTTCTGATTGTGATTGTACATAGGCCTTCATCATCGAAATATTGTAACCATTCAATGCTTGTAGCAGGCCAGAAGAAGTTACCGGCCTGCTTTTTGTCATCACGTCCCATACTGACGTCTCCAGTTAGTACAACAATTACGAACCAGAAAATAATAATATAACTATAGAGATCAACACAATATAGGCAACGTATTCTATCAGTGATCAAATATTGGGACTTATTGGCTACCTAGTGATTTATGATATTTTTTTTTTTTTTAAATTTAAAGTTTTTATTGGATTTTTCACTTTGAAGTTTTAAGTCCGTCGAGACAAAGTTGCAGAACAGCATACACATGAAAAATCAATAGCAACATTGATAGTACAGGGAATAAAACAGTGTAATACATTGGCAACAGTCCCAATAAAAAGGCACTAGTGGTAGGTAGGCATAAATGCACAAAAGCAAGAAGAAGACAGTCGCAGCAGTGGCATGAGACTCAACGGAGGACCGTGTTCTTAGAAGCTGTGAGTTGCTGGTGAGATGAATCATTTTTTCTTGCTGACTTAATTATGCATGTCACCTCCACTCATGCACATGTCTCAGTGATTCAAACCCAAAGCTTCTTTATTAACTCTTTCTTATGTCAAGTTGATAAGTATCTAAATATTCTTTTTTCGGTTTTTTAACTAAATATGGACAGTGGAAATTGAACAATACATTATCTTTTATTACCTTTGACTGTGACTAGCTGTTCCACCTACTCTATTCACTTTATAACTAAATGCGGCATCACTCCTAGATAAGTTGAATTCCAAAATCCTCCCACAAATGACTGTCTAATTCATAATATTCATTCATAATATTTCTGGGAATGCTTAATTGTCAGGCAACACAAAAGCAGGCGCTGATAAGTTCTCATAGAAACAGAAAAGGCTATTAAAAAAAATCCTTATTCTTTATGTTGTTAAACCTTCACAGAAAAACTAAATGACTGCCTCGTTATTTGCTTAGCAGGCTAATGACCGCATATGATGTTTTGCCTGTCTTCATGCAGCACTTTCGACGTCTTTGTTCAGTTCCTTACTGAAGCCAGCGGAAACTTGTGGGCAGAAACTCTTCCAGTTAAATTATAGACAAGTTAAAGCTAAATGTTTTTTATTATTTATAACTGTTCATGAAAACAAAATCCACAATTTGTTAAATTTCAGCTGATTTAGAATTTGACATTCTCTTTTTTTTCTGGTATATTCCATATTGTTATGTGTAATTACAGATATAGAAATCCAGTTATGGCTTGTCAGGGGTTCTGCTTGTTAGCATTCCTTTGAAGGCTTCTAGAACTGATGTGTTTGGGTTGCGAGGGCTTTCCTACTCGAGTGGATTGATAGTGAAGGATGTGCAAAGAAGATGTCTGTTTCATCTAAAGCCACCCAAACCCAATGGTGGTCTACTATTGTCCTCAGTTGGAGTAAATCTGCTTTGCCTTTCCTTGTTACCCTATATTCAAGAGCTTTGTGTTTGGATAGCAGAATGTGGTGGATCAGGGTCTGATGGAATCGAGGTCTAGTGATGTACAGAGTCCCTTTCATCATCTTCGGAACATCAAGCTTTATTGTAGTCCCTTTCAACTGCTATTGAACAGAATGAAACGTGGCTTTTTTTTGTAATGACCCCCATGCTATTGGACAGTTGATTTTTCAGAATAATAAACCCTAAAAGTCCATTCACTCAGAAGGTAGAAGAGATCTGTGAAGAGTTTTGTTGATGTTCACCTCACTTTTACATGTACATTGAGTTAAATTAAAAAGGTTTAATCTTATTTTACACGCTGACACCGAAATATGATGAATTATTCTCTCTCGATTTGTCCAGGATGTTGACCTAGTCATGTTGGGCAACCGGATGAGTAGGGCTGGTGGAGTGACATTAAGTATGTGCCCCTGCTCTGTATTATTCTTTGAAAAATCCTTATCAAAGCTGTATAGTATAAATATTATTATATCCATCCCCCAGTATACGCATGGAATTTCCCCATAATAGAAATGCAACTCGTTTGTTTTAGCAGATTCACTAACCTTTTTTATTTTTTCTTTAAATAACATTTTTCAGTAACTTATCCCCCAGATGGGGTAAAATCTCATTCACGCTTTGAGATTCCTGCTAGTTTTAATTGCTCAGAGCAAGCATGTCCCTCTTTCTGCCCCTGGAAATCTCTTGGGAGCCGGTTCTAGAGCTGGCATACCCCAAACTCATCTGCGTTGGCATGTTATAAGGGTAACACTCGGCTATCGGTTAAAGTGCATAGGGAGACCAGAGTGTAGCTTAAGTCTCCCTAGCTTGTATTCGTTTCAAAAGTTAATTCTCATTTGTTATTAGGACTTTGACCACATGCCATCGCATTAGCAGGTTTACATGCGACAGTTTGCCGCGCTGCTTTTGGAAGATGCAGACACCGGCTTGTTCTCCAGTGTTTGCTCCTGTTTGCTTGCGTACATTTGTTGCTTGGCAGGGTTTAATTGAGAGACTGTATACAAACACAAACCATAACACATTTCTTATTTGCAGTTGACTTATCCCATTGTGCCACTAGAAGGTAGTTTAAGTCGTCTGAGGTAAAAGTCTTTATTCATCCTTTTTGATAGAATGCTCATTAACCCCTTGACTCCCCTTAATAGCTGTACCTGCTGACTTTATTGCAGCAGCAGGGACATCTCCTCGCCCTTGTACAGGAGGTCAGGCTGTCTAACACGTTATATTGATTTTGGTAACAGAGCTTGGACCTAGTGCTGGCACATGGTTATCTTCGAGGCTTCTAGACCACACGGTCAGGCATTCCATTCTAGCAGGTGTCATTGCTGATACCTGCCAGAAGATCATCTGTCTAGGCCCCAGTCGGAATATCCGATTGCTGGCTGATCCCACTCATTGCGATCAGCAATACAAGGCTTTGGAGTGGGTTCAAATAATAACAAAAAAGCACAAAGGTGTTTTATATTTCTATATATTTTCTAATATAATAAAATAATATATTTTATATACAGGGACTGTATATAGTTGAAGTATATTCCCCCGTGATATTATACATTTTTTAGCACACCTGGGTGACTAGGAAATTGTTCAAATGGGACTTCCTGTTTCATAGGGGTATAAATATTATGTAACACGCAGGCCAAATTCCCTTAGTCATTCATCACGGTGGGTAAGACCAAGAAACAAAGACCTGCAGCAAAAGGTTATTGAACTTCCCAAAATGGGAAGTGGGTACAACAAAATAGCAAAAGCATTAAAAATGCTCATTAATACCATCAGAGTAATAATTAATAAGGTCCAGTCAACCCGGAAGAGGACGTGTGTCTCAACGCACTGTGAAGAGAATGGTTCGAGTGGCCAAAAGATTCCTAAGGATCACAGCTGGAGAATTGCAGAAGTTAGTTGCGTCTTGGGGTAAGAAACTCTTTAAAACTACAATCTGAAGTCGTCTAAATCACCACAAGCTGTTTTAAAGGTTTCAAGTAAAAAGCCTTTACTCTTATCCAGAAACAAACTCAACCGTCTTCACTTTTCCAGACGCTACTGATACTTCAAATGAGATCGGGTTCTAGGGTCAGATAAAAGTAAGCTTTTTGGCAATAAACACCAGGGATGGGTTTGTTGCACACAGAAAGGTAGCCATATGAAAAAATACCTCATCCTCACGGGTAACTATGGTGGTGGCTCTTTAATGTTTAATGGCTTCCTCCTGCCAGAGGACCTGGACATTTTGTTAGTTGATACTTGTCACTATCGACTCTATCAACAGATTCTAAACGAACACCTAACTGTCTCTGCCAGAAAGCTTTAAATGGGCCATGGTTTGATCTTCCAGCAGGACGATGATCCAAAACATATGTCAAAATCAACACACAAAATGGTTTACTAATCATAAAGTCCTACCGTGGCCATCCACTAGGTGGTCAACCTAGTAATTTGAAGCATATGAAGAGATTCTGTATGGAGGAATGGCCACAGATCCCTTGCCATGTATTCTCCAACCTCATCAGGCATTATAGGAGAAGACTCTCAGCTGTTATCTTGGCAAAGGGAGGTAGCACAAAGTATTGAGTAAAAGGGGGCCAATAATTGTGCCGCACATATATTTGACGGTTTTATTTTTTATTGAATAAATTGTGTATTTATAGCCACCATACATTTTATTCACCTTTTTAAGAGAATGTTTTTGTGCTCTGCCCTATACATCCGTAGAGTTGAAATAAAATGCTAATTCTAAATGTGTCGATTGTACTTTGGTAGACGTTTAATTAAAGTCTCAGCGGATTTGATGTTTAATTCAGATTCTGCATCCCTGTAACATCACACCATCGCTTTAATTAAAAATTTGTGAGAAATGACAACGGGATCGGAATATGCTGTAAATTGAGTTTTTCTCAGGGTAAAAAACGAATACTACTTTATTTTACCTCTTTATGGGTAAAAACTAAGCATTATAAACATTTTAAGAGATGGCATTAATACAATATGTTATGCTTATTTTAACCCCTTGATGACAATTGCCGGTCCTGGCATGACACGGAAAAGCATGTGCTTTATGACAATTGACGTGCCAGGACCGGCACGTCTTTAAACGGGTGCAGAAAGCGATCTACTTTCGCTTTCTGCACCCAAAAAGCGTTGCTGAATGCCTTGACCTCGAGGCATTCAGCAACGCCGCGATCGGCACGAAGGGGCCATCTCTGGCCCCTCCACGGGGCGTCAACAACCGCCCGTTTTTAAAGCGTTTAGGAGGCGATCGTTGATCGCCTCCTAAACTTAAATGGTGTCGCTAGAATGCCTCCATCAGGAGGCATCCAGCGACACCAAACACTAACCTTTTGATGGGCTGTGACCGCTCCGGAGAGCGGTCACAGCCGCAGCTGCCGGCAATCTTCGCCATCAAGGAAGATGGCCGCCGTCCTGTAACAGGAACCACAAATTTTAAAAGTTCGCTAGATGGTCCAGACCATCTAGAGAACTTTGGCTCCACTTGCAGGTTGAATACAGGTACTGCATTCACCATGCAAGTCAATGGAGCCCAGCTTTCTAATCACAGTGTGATTAGTAAAAATAAATTAAAAAATAAAATAAAATTAATAATAATTAGAAAAAAAATAGTAAAAAACTAGTAAAATGTAAAAATCATTTCCCACTGATGTCACTATCAGGGGAACCTCCAAGTTGAAAAAAAATGTTAATTCTTTTTTTAAAAAAGACAAAAAAAAATAAAATGTATATATAATATATAAAAAATATATTTTTGTGAGCAAGTCCTAAAATTAGCATATTAGCTTAAAACAATTCTCGCATGGAAAGAGTTAAAATCCTGGCATATTAAATGCCCGTGGGGTGTCTACTTTTAAAAAATGTATGATTTGATGGGGTAAATTGAATGGGCCTGGTTCAACAACATCCCAAATAACATGGGGGGAGGATGGCCACACATCTAATTTCCAATTAGAAAAATGCACACGTACCAAATGTGGCCTTTTAGTTCCCAAAAAAAATGACACACCCATGCATGTGGGGTATCACTGCACTCAGGAGATGTTGCTGAACACATTATGGGGTGTCGTGTGACAGCGGCATATACCAGGAGCTGTAAATTCATACATAAAGTAGGTGTGTGTGGAAAAAATACACACACAAAAATACTACTGCAAACTTTGAAAAAATGCTGGTGGTAAAATGTGTGCATGCAAAGAATTAAAATACCAGCATTTAAAATACCCTGTGGTGTCTAGTTTTGAAAAATATATGGTTTTGATGGGCACACTGAAATGGCCCGGCTCAAAGATGTCCCAAATAGGGCATGGGCAGTGGATCCCCAAATGCCAAAGTTCAACATTGAAAAATGCGCATGCCCCAAATGTTGCCCTTTTGCCCCCAAACAGCCAGGCAAAATCATTCATGTGAGGTATCGCTGTACTCAGGAGATGTTGCTGAGCACATATTGGGGTGTTTTGTGATAGTGACATAAACGAGAACATTTTAATTCATACCTGAAGTAAAATGTGTGTGACAAAACAAATGCAAAAAAAATGACTACCATAAAGTTTGACAAAGACTGGTGGTAGATATGGTGCATGGAAAGAGTTAAAATACTAGCATTTGGAATACCCTGGGCTGTCTAGTTTTCAAAAATATATGACTTGATGGGGTAAATTGCATTGGCCGGGTTCAAAGATACCCGAAATGGCACATGGGGGGAAGAATTACCAGATTTGGAAAAAATGGCTTTAAATAGCAAAACGCTACCTGTACTTATTGCCCCATAATGGGTAGAAAAAAGCAAAAAAAAACATAAAAACATTGGGTATTTCTAAACTCAGGACAAATAGTAGAATCTATTTAGCAGGTTTTTTCATTACCTTTTATAGATGAGTAAAAGATTTTTCAACTAAAAGTTAGAAACAGTCATTTTTTTCTAAATTTTTCACCATATTTTATAATTTTTTTAATAGTAAATAATATGATACAATCAAAACAATGTCATCTAAAGAAAGCCCTTCTTGTCCTGAAAAAAACAATATCTAATGTGTGTGGGTTCAGTAAACGGGAAAGAAGAAAATTACAGCTAAACGCGAGCAGCGTTAAAAAAAACGTTAAAAAGGCCATTGTCACCAGGGGAACAAACAGTAAAATCAGCCTTTGTCACGAAGGGGTTAAAGGAGCGATGATGCTCAATGAAGCAAACAGTGTTTGCGTTGTTGATGGCCTTGTGCCATCAATAAACAAAACAGTTTCACTATACTGATAGCTGCTGCTGCCTCCTGGTAGGCATCACCAATGAGTCTACAGTGCATGGCCAACGATCAGTAAGGTTCAGAACTAAACACTACCGGTATCCATCTGACAGACCAGACTGCTGAACAAGCTATTGTTCCATTACATCAAAAGGGACCGAGCGAAGATGTGCTACAAATTGTTTCATGCTCTGTGGAACAAGGGGCAGCTTGGGGTTTCATAGAATTTAGTGAAAGCAAAATACTTCTTTTTGATGCCAGGTACTTTGTGTCTATCCCTGTATTATGGACAGCAGAGGGTCACTTAAGCTTAGTTCTTTAACAAAGGGCCTATGTTACTATGCATGCCTAAAAACAGAATATCCTTGCATATCCACACAGCGTTAAAATATCCGAGGAGTTATATCGGTAAGCTATATCATATGAGCTACTTCAGCATTTGTATTATTTTATGTTGACAATAACTGTCAATGTCTTCTCTAGAAATGTTTCATTGTGCCAGTGCATGTAATTCTTAGTGTGTGGATGACATTGCTTTTCTCCATAGTCTGTCAGGTTCGCCCCGTTCTTCAGGGGCCTGCCATGTTTCAGCAAGCAAACAGCAGGATCTCTACTAACATTCATATGGGAAATATATACTGTCATATTCTGGATGGATGGCTTAAAATATAAGATGACATCAGTCCTAACACCGAATTCTTTGTGGATTATAAATAATTTTTCTGATGGCTTATGGCAAATGCGGATTTATTTCTATTGATTGAAATTACACTACACTATATTTAGTTGCTAAGTTTAAGAAGAATTTTTCCAAAACAAATCATCCCGGCAGACCAAAATGTAAATATTACAGCTTGTGTCACGTTACTGTTTGGAAGATTCTAAATACAATACACAAAAAGAATTTTTATCTCGCTCTCAACAAACGTGCCATACACAACCAACCAAAAAAATATTAACACTAAAAAAGATCTCCCACCTAGAAATAAGAATAATGAAAAGAAAGGTGAATATGTCCATAGACATTTCATATGCTATTCTTCTGCCATTTCATTGACCCAATTCAACATCATGCCTTTACCTAATAATCCAGAGTCAATGAATCTGTTATTGCAGGTCCTCTTTATACTTCAAGCTTTTTTTAAGCCTGCAAACAAATCATGTATGTTTATGTTCTTTATCTGCACATGAAACTGACATGTATGGCCATTTCTATAACTCCCCGGGTAAAGCCCTGCTTCCTTGGGTCTCAGGATCAGTTTCTTCTTTCTCATAGCCCAATCCTCCACCTACTCCCTACTCACTTCACACCCATTCTCCCACTGTCTAGTGTTAGTGCTGACCCTTCATGAAGGCACTTCCCCAGACAGAGAAAGCTCTGGGTAGCCTAACCTGGGAAGGTATGAGCCCTGCATGTGGACACTTATTTTATAAGTATCATCTTGGCTGGCTTGCAGCCCTATAGATTAGTGTTAGCAATGGCACCTTTTCATAAACTCTCACAGATTTCTCTCACACCCTATGTTAAATATCACGCAATTATTTTATAAATCTTTATTGATTAACATAAGACCATGGTTTTTTAATTGCACACAAAAAAACTCAACTAACCCAAGGACAGCCACTTAATAGCCTGCCTTTTGATGTGCCCTTACTTGGGAGCATCCCAAGTTTTAGATCACTTGTGCCACTAAGGTAGTCCAGAACCGGAATGTGAGGCAAATTTCCCCTGCACAAAGGAACCAAAATATTCAGTAGGTTTCAGCTTTCATGGCCATCGTCAGTGAGGTGTGGTTTTTATCCCTCTAGGCACAAGAGCGCAAGGAGGACCATTTCGGTACTCACCATTACAATTCCCAGTAGGGTGAATTAATTGATTTAATTGTGAGCCAACCTCCTTCTGCTTCAATCAAAGTGTATGTCTTAATCTGCGATCATTGCTTTGTACTGAGTGTTTTTGTTATTTTGGTATAGTGATGAAAGCTGAGTACATGGGATAGATATCTAGCTCTAGATTGAAATGCATTGTGATGATGCACTATGTAAGTAAATACTTTTAATATTTTACTATAACATCAAAAAAGCCTTGTTAGCCTCAAACTTTACAAGTCTCTTTAGAAGAAAATAACCAGGCCACCTTTTTCAATTGCACTGTGGTCCAGTTGTTATGCTCACATGTCCATTGTAGGGTTCAGCATGGGCATCCTGACTGGTCTGTGGGTACACAGCCCTATACACAACAAACTGTGATACACGTTGTGTTCTTACACCTTTCTAATGGAAACAGCATTAACTTTTGTTGGATTTGTTCACACGGGCCAGCCTTCTGCCTCCACGTGCCTTGGCCGCCCTTGACCCTGTCGCTGGTTCACAGCTTTTCCGTCCTTGGACCACTTTTGATAACAAGATTATCAGTGTTATTCATTTCATCAGTCAATGGTCATAATTTTATGGGTGATTGGTGTATATCTGCATACTGATAAATTAGCATCGCACTCGACATTCTAAGTTCCAAGTACCATCTTAGCCGAGACCAGCAAGTATTCCTCTTTGATGAATAACTGTTGGCTGAATGAGAGAACTGTGAAGAAACGTGTGAAAATTTCTTTTTCTACAAAGACACAGAAAATAGCTGTTACTCATTTCTACCTATAATGCAAATGCCAAGATAAGTGTCTTAATTAACTTTTTCAGCCTACCCTCCCTTTTTTCATTATACACCAAAGCTACTTGTAAAGCATTTTCATGCTCTATACGTTTTTTGTTTTTTCCTTGGACATGCTGGCTGTTCGGTAATGAAGAAATTATCATAAGAACCTCATTTTTTTAATGGCTGGTGTACAGTGAATGAATTACACTAACAGAACATACTGAATGGACCCTGGTCAGCAACCTGCAGAAATTAACTTTAAAAAGGCTACATACATTCCTACATTATTGGTCATTTGGAAATTAAACTGAAATATGTTTCAGGTAATAATTGAGATGAAATCACCATCTGGCCTAAATTAGCCAAAACATTTTAATGGATCAGACCATGCCTCGAGACTCCAATCCACAACATTTAACACAATTACGTAATATTTAATTAATTTCTCTGTAGGAATTTTAAGGCTGATTAAAGCTCTTTTTATTTCTTCTTGGGAGATCTTAATTACAGCGGCAGCCTTGACCACACATGCTGAGCTAATGCCAATATAACCCAAGTTGAGTATATTTTTAAAGCATCTTTTCTACATCTAAAGTCTATGAATCAAACTTGCCATTCCAGGATTAATGTGACATTGGAAGATTCAATTTAAATATGCCCTTCATATTTCAAGGTGTGAGTTTCTTCTTAATTGTCTTCAGAGAAGATTGATTGGAGTCATTATTAGGAAGGATGGTATTCAATACATCATCTATCCGTATGTTTCCTTTTAAATTCTGCGATATACCTGTATTAACTTTTTATGTACCGTTAAATTCAGAATGGTAAAAATTTGGGAAGGGTTTTTTTTTTTAAAAAAGGCACAACTAAATACATTAAATGTTTGTATAGTGAACTAAAGAATATTAGATTAATAATTAGGAAGAAATAAAAATAAGTAATTAATAATAAGGTGGTGACTTTGCAGCCTTAGCCAAAGGTGTGATAGAATGTAATGCTCCAAACATGTTAGATCGGGATATTTAGTGAGGTCTGTTCCGAGTACATTGCATTTCAATATGGGAAATACTGAATTTCCTAGGTCTAAGAAAGCCAAAAATAAACTAAACAGCTATGAGTAGGACACTGATCCTGGATATTAGGATATACATAATAAATTATTTACGATATTGGAAGGTGCATAGTTTGCAGAAAAGCTCACATCTATGATGAGTCTTGTGGCCGGGGATGCTAGAAATATTTTCAAAGTCTCTCATGGCGTAAAACTTAATTCCCCTCTTCCCCCTCTGTTCTCAATCTGCTCTGATCTGTAACCCTGTTCTAAAATGTCTTCCATCTGAAAACCTCTAGTGCTTAGCTGTTCTAACCACTCACAATGTATTGGGGTAAGCAATGCCTCTTAAATAAATATTCATGATCAAACACCAAAACCTTTTCGAACTAAATATATTTTTTAAGTACCCCCTAACGGCTTTATATGCCATAGGATGAGAAAGGCTGGTTTATAGAAATAGGTAAAAAATAACCCAATCAGCAGTAATCATTCGCCTCTATTTATAAATTCCTAACATAATGTGTAGAGCTGTAGAAAGGTATGTCTGTATACAACAGGGGAGACAAGTAGGTAGTTTGTGAAGGAGTAATCCGATACAAAAAATAATATTTGCAAGAGGGGCACCATGTGTACTAACATTAAGTTCTAAAGCACGTGTGGAGCAAATAAAAGGTCTGATAGAACAGAAAAACATAAGAAAAGTGAAAATAAGAAATACGCCCACTGCCAGGAGTAGAGAGATGCCAATAGTCATCTTCCTAAACTGATTTCAAGGATTTGGAAAACCTTTTTTTATAAGTAGCTCCAAATTTGGCATTCTGCTCCTGAATATTAATATTTGTGATACAGGACCAATAACTGCATATTTCTTCTGAATCCCAGACAAAAAAGTGGCCAGACATCAGTGTGTAGTTTGTAATGAAGATGGAGCAGCTGAAAAAGGAAAGTAATTTCAAACGCACATAAGCACAAAACCATTTTTTGCATTGGAATTAGTATGTCTAAGACAACACGCTACTCAAGATTGGCTTCATTTCTGTAACAACTTAGGCCTCTTTACAACGGGAAAAGTGGTCTGTTCCATGATGACACTGATCAAGAAACGTAAGAACAACAAGTTACGTTAGTGGCCCTATTTAAATAAAATACAGTAGCCATTTGTACAGTTCAATACAACATAATCGTAACGTCACATACTACCACCCAAGCAGTGCGGACATATTCTACCAAGGCACACAAGGATATGCATTTGATGTGACATTGTTGGTCTACATAAGATGTTGCATGTATAGCTGGGTGAAAACTAAGATTTTGTTTCAAGCGGGTTATTCCAAATATTACATGATTTAAACTTTTTTCCCTGTAACACCTGCAAGAATACAGAACCTGCTGTAGAAGTGATTACATTTGTTACTGTTGCACACACACCAACTCTGCTTCCAGAACTAGTGAAGGAAGCATTTGGGTGAAAAGGGTTTTCAGTTCATGTTTCTGTGTGGTGGAAAGCAGTGGCGTCGGCAGGGGGGGGCAGAGGGGGCCATGGCCCCCCTACATTATGCTGTGCCCCCCAGTGTGCCCCCCCAGTTGAAACGCTATATATTTCCCTGTGTGCCGGCACATTGAGCTGAAGTTGCAGCCGATGCGGCTGACAGTTTCAAAGCGGTTGTACAGCTGCTTTGAAACTGTCAGCAGCCGGCCGCTGAATGGCTTGCCGGCATGCCAATCACTGAGGCTCTTCGTCCCGCCCCTTTGAAGATGCACTGTGATGCTCAAGGGGGCGGGCACTTCAGATGCTCAGATGTGACAGGGAGCACGTGGTAGAAGAGCAAGAACAGCAGTGTTAAGGCAGAAAAACAAAGACCTTCAAAAAAGTAATTATTTCATTTAAAAAATAGTTGAGTTGATAAGCAGAAGGGTCTTCAAATGTCATTTCAATTTAGAAGGAGAACCCCCATTAAATACGTTTGGGTATTTTGTTAAAAATGCTGTTATTTAAGGTTTGTGTTATTTGTACTAACTTATACCTACAGTTCTGCATGTGAAATTTAAAGAGCAATGCACTAGAGTATGTACACCAGTTCTCAATGGAGGAGGCACATTAACAAAAGCTTCACTAAAGGAGGGACATTAACAAGGGGGGGCTGCCTTGGGAAAATTAAATACAAAAAGATGGTGGCTGGCAGGCTAGGGACATAATTACACTTCAGGGGGGGTTAATACACATTTGTATGGGGGCCATTATAATAACCATTACAAGGGGTTGGTGCATCAATACACAAGGGAGGGGGGCTGGCTGGGGGCATCAAATAAATCAATACACAAGGGTGTATAGCAAAAACGCACAAAGGAGGGTGGCTGGGGGGCACAAATACACAAGGGGCAATACACACAAACAACAGAGCAATGTGGAAAGCATTTTTATGCTAGTAGTAGTGTATAATTAATAATATTAGTAGGTTATCCCATCCTGATGTGGGGGTCCATGTGGCAGCAGAGCCTGCCCTGGGGTATGTATTTGGGTGTCAGTGTGGCAGAGCCTGTCCTGATATGTGTTTGGTCATCTGTTTCCTGGCACTTTACTTGCTGTAGAGGGTTAAATAGAACTCTGTAATTTTTATTTATCCAGATTTTGTGGTCACTTCAGAGGACAAAACTTTCTAGGCCTAGAAATCAGTGAGAGGAAAAGTAAAGGTTTTGTGTTATTTACTCTTATTTCAGTCTGAATATATTATTAAAAGTTAGATGTTGGTTCAGAGTTTGTGAAACTCAGTTCTTGATTTCATTATACAGGACGCTATTCCCCTTTGGTTTCACAGGCCTTCTCAGACCAAGTGCTATTCAGCTTAGTTATATGCAGCTGTATGCATTGTGTTATCTGTGTTCATTTGTTCATTTGGTGACACAGTGCTAAGAAGGTTGTGTTGCATTAATGGCTAAAAGTTTTGTTGAAGTTTCATATTTCGTTTTCAAGAATATTGTTAAGAATAATGCTATCACTGTTATATCGCTGCTATATCGCTGAATAAAACTGGACTTTTCCATCTAAATTTTTTTGCAGTAGCAAATGTTTGATTCCATTATGTCTAATCTTAATTTATTTGGGCCTTTTAACTTTTATGATTGCTGGGATTTTAATAATGTGATAAAAAAAGAGTTATAGTTGTTTGGATGTCAAATAGTGTGTTAAATTCTGTTGATCTGTATCTGCTATATTTCCATACATTATTTATGTATACATGCAAATACAGGGTTTTTTTTTGTGTAATTCAGTTGCATGTGCTGTTTCTATGTGTTGTTTATTTGATCTATACCTGAACTACAGGGTGTAAGTAAAAGAGCGGTATGGTTTAGTGAATGAGGGGACAAAGGGACTCTGGGGATGATTACAGGGGAGAGGACCTCTCAATGTCACGGTGCAGTCAGAAGCACGGACTCTCACTGTCTTCCCGTGATCTGCAGTCAGTGTGGCAAATACATTTTTTTCGGTGTGGTAGCGGAGGGAGTGATTGCATGCAAGGAAGCGCTGAGCAGGGCCCAAGGAAATGCTTGGGTAGGGTCCAATTTTTTCACTATAAAATATACCGGCAGCAGGGTCTAATATTTATATATATCAGCAGCAGGAGCTAATATTAATATATATATCGAAGCAGGGGGTAATAAGTGCATATTATGTAGTTAAAAATGCACGTCTAATGTGTATATATATATATATATATAGTGTATATGTACCATTTTATAAATTGGCCCCCCTACTTTGGTCCCTGGCCCCCCATGTGCCCCCCCTAAATATGAAAGCTGGAGACGCCACTGGTGGAAAGAGACGCTTTCTCATGTTTTTAGAATGTAAGGCAATGGTTTTTGTCCACCCATATCTTTAAGTGTCTAGCAGATTAAGCCAATGATATAGACACAAAATATGCGTCCCCAAGAAAGGGTGAATGTCTCATTATAGAATGGTGGATAGGGGACTTAAAATTAAAAAAAATCAAGCAAGGCAATGCAGAACTTTAAGATGAATTATTACAGAAAGGGTTAATTGAAGGTGACAAAAACAGGAAACAATGTACAAACATATACAAAAAAGGCACCAAATTAAAAAACCTTGATATGTTTTTAAGTCGCATCCTGCACATAACAGGAACATAAAACGAAGAAATGCCAATTAAGCATACAATTTATATTGGCCTTTGAGCTTCTTATGCGTTCTTAAATGAAAAAGAAGGTTTGGGTTTTTTTTCTTGTGTTTGGAAATGGTAATTAATTTTGAGAGCATAAGGCAGCAACATATTTATTCATGGAACGCTAATAATTGCATAGTTGGGAAAAATGCAGACTTAAAAAACCAGAAATCATATGTTTTAAATTTATGTATTATTTATCCCTGACTACAACAAGAACCAACTTTAATTACCAGCTAATTGCATTATCAGCTATTAAGCTGTGTTAAATTGTGCCTTTTTAAAAGGCTGCAGAGCATTTTACATTGTAAGTGGAAACGTACATTTAACAACAGATGGGGAAAAAATATGATTCGGTTGCTGGTGAGCCAGCAGGATACCTACAAAGTCCAGCTGCCATGGAAAAAAAAAAACGAAAATAAAAAAAGCAAATTAAAGGAAGTATATCATTGAACACAATAATTACCCTTCCCACCTGGCTATCGTTCAGAAATACAGCAATGAATGGGGCGGTGGGAATAGTCATAGATTGATACTGTACGTTATGCTCATAGTACCAATGTAGCCTAGCAACATGGCCTACTTCCTGCCTCTGTGTCTGCAAACCCTAGCCTTAAAATGCCGGGGAAATGACTCCTTTGAAAATATATCTGATAATGATGACGCTTTATTCTTTCAGCAGTACAAATAAAACGACACGTGAATGTGTGTGTACAATGCTTAAATATTTATTTGTATGTCGAAATTCAAAGACGTGTTTAGACTCTAGTGGGCACTGTAAAAAGTTTTGTGCTGGATTTTGCAAAGAGGGCCTTAAGTACAAAATAAAAACTCTTCCGTCGAAGAATTGGAAGGCAAACGGGGAAAGCTATGGGTCGAATTAGGTTTTATTAGGGCTTAAGCAGAGAGAGGAGAATGCATAGACTGGACACGTAGAGTGTAATAAAATGTACAAACACTCTTCAATACAGAGATTCTATCTTAGAAAAGGCAGGTTTAAAATCATTACACGGCTAAATGCTGAAAAAGGATGGATGACTGAAAGGTGATACCTTTTATTGGGCTAACACAGAAAAAGATGTGGTTGACACATACGACTTTGGGACCTCTGAGGTCTTTTTTTATATCAGACCAATAAATGATACAATCTTTAGCTAAAGACTCCAACTTGATCCATCCATACAGCTATATCAATGTTCTTTATTCTGGTGAAAAATGTATAAATACAGGTTTTCAGAAATGTTTCACTCCCACCCAGATATTATAATAGATTAACAGAATACATGTTTAATACAAAAGTGTATGTTATTATGTATGAGATATATATTTAGTTTTAGCACTACACATTTTATAAAACAATAAACCAATTTTGGTACCATCTTACTACATGTCAACAACCTGTTTAAGGTTATGAATGGTTCATTGCCAAATCACCAAAACACTGCTCCAAAAGAGAGTATGCACTGCATAAAATAAGACAGTTTTGTATTAGCGACAGGCAAAGAGTCCATCACAAGGTTGTATATTGGTGTCTAAGGAGCATTTATAATGTCTGTGCTACAACATTGCATTCTGAACAGATATGGCTTGCATCCAGGGACCAGACAGCAGTGTAGACCACCACAAGAAGATACAGGACCACATAGACAAAGCAAACCACATAAGCAGAAGTTGGGTCTAGATACTAGAGAGCAGCAAGATCAGGCCAAGCCGAGTCAAGATACCAGAGAACCTTATTCCATTGTTCCATGGTCCAGTTCTTATGCTCACGTGTCCATTGTAGGCGTTTTTAGCAGTGGACAGGTATTAATATGGGCTCCCTGACTGGTCTGTGGCTACGCAGCCCCATACGCAACAAATTGCGATGCATTGTGTGTTTTGACAACTTTCTATCAGAACCAGCATTAACTTTTTCAGCAATTTGAGCTACAGTAGTTTGTCTGTTGGATTTGACCACACAGACCAGTCTTCACCCTCCCCACATGCATCAATGAGCCTTGGCTGCCCATGGCCCTGTGATTCACCAATTTTCCTTCCTTGGACCACTTTTGTTAGGTACTGACCACTGCAGATCGGGAACACCCCATAAGAGCTGCAGTTTTGGAGATGTTCTGACCCAGCCATTTAGCCATCACAATTTGGCCCTTGTCAAAGTCGCTCAGGTCCTTACGACTACCCGTTTTTCCTGCTTCTAACACAAGAACCTTACTCACTGAAAGGTGTCCTGATAACAAGATTATCAGTGTTATGCGCTTCAACTGTCAGTGGCTGATCGGTGTATATATAACAGGAAGCAAATGAGTTGTGTGTGCAATACACCTAAAGTGCCTATAATAAATAAACAACACCTTTACATTCAGAATCACAAAGATGCTCCAATATACATATATTGCAATATGTCTATAAAGTGGTAATAATATTCAGAACAATGTAGACAGTGGCCCCTCACTCTGAATGGATCAGAATACTGTTCACTTAATCCACATGAACTGGAGACCCATAAGGTTCCTTGCCCCAAACTCCAGACCTCGACACTAAAAAAGAATCACTTATTCCATATTAACAATGCAGCATCTATCTTACATTAAAATCGGATAATATCCTTCAGAAAACTAGGTAAAATGCAAGTCTTCAAATTTGTGCCAGGTTTCTTCCCCTCACAATGCTCTTCACCCATTGCTGGGCTTCATCTGGTGTCTGGTATCAGCTGGTCTGTTGTGATTAAGGGCAGAGTGCACACATCTACATTTTCAGAAGAGAGAATTACATGTTGCTTCCCTTAATCTGGAGAAAACTCATTCATTGCAATTGTCATCTCTTTATTCTGCTTTGGAATGACTTTTGTACTTTCTATAAACAAATGTAAATTGTGGTGCAGGTCTCTTTTTGTTTAATTGTTAAATGGAATTAATTTAATATACTTCAACATGTTTCATGTCACTCTTTCCTTAAATCAAAGTGTATTTGTGTATTTTCATTTCTTTCCTAGTTCATAATACAGAGTTCTGTCACTCTAATTGCCACTTTCTCCCTCTCTCAGGACTCCTTTCCCATTAATTGCTTAATTTCTGGAGTTAGGGCTAGTATTTCAGTCGTGTTGATCCCTATAAGCTTTTTCCACATTTTTTCACCTTCCCAGAAATCTTCATTTGTCTAAAGCCTTCACTTATCTGCCTTCCCAGATGTTTTTGTTCGATGCTAGATTATAGAAAATTAGATCTGCATTTTATGGTACCATATTATATTTTATATAGTGTTGGGCTAGTGTCAAAATGTTCACTATAGTAAGTAAAATCCTTTTGTGTCTAACCTGAATAATCTATAATCTGATACTTTTCTAGTGTTAGTATTAGTGACCTAATTAGCTTCACACAAATATATATATATATATATATATATATATATATATGTAGAGGAGTTTTGATTTTGAGTAGTATTGTGTGCACGGAGGTGAGAGGCTGTTGGATAGTGTTGTGTGCAGGTGAAGTAGGGAGAGTAGAGGAACAAAAAAGAGGAGGAAGAGACAAGGGCAGAGAGAGAGCGAGAGAGGAGAGCAGAGGGGTAAAGACAAGAGAGGAGATAAAGAAGAGGGTTCAAAATAATTCCAGTTGATTACTAATTTACTACTATTGTGTTTAATTATTTCTTTTTTTCCACATTATAACTGCACATAAGTGAGTAATAATCTCACACGGCAATTAAATGTTTCAAGACATATCCATGCAGAACTAAAACAAGTTGGGACCCTCAACATAGTTTGGAAGGGGACCAGCATTTTGAGCTATGCCATTGGATGTATTTTTTATTACTTGTATTAAGATCTAAAGCATACCTATAGTACGGTATTTTTATGCATGCAAGTGTTAATAATAGAAACTGAGCAAATAGATCGAAATCATTGTCTAATTTAAGTTGTTTCTCCTTGTTGCTAGCAGGGACATAGTGACATACTGAATTCTACCAGCAACACAGTGAGGCATACATTGCATTGCACCATTATTTACTTCAATAAAACGACTGTGTGAAACATCTGCTTCATATATATTGCACAAGCTCACAGTTAAAATGCAAATGTCTTTTCCCCTTCCGCTTCAGTTTCTCATCTCTAGGGTAACAATGTTAAAGTGTTTTGTGTTGGCAATAAGGAAGTGAAAAGTAAAAGAAACACAATAACGATCAAAATCCCATTAAAGAATAATTGGCTATATAGTGGAGGAGTTTGTGGGAGCTAGTGCAGCTATTTCATGAAATGATATCTGCTGTGATATGCCTGCTGAGATGTACTGTATCTGTCCATGGGACATCAGCTTGCTACAGACTCAGAGGCAGACCCTGCAGCGACAATGAATACAGTATGAACAGAATCAGCAAAAGTCTCGCCACAAACTCTTGATGATAATTCTAACTCTGCCCAGACTCATCTGCTGTTCCTCTGAGTCGAAATTTTGGTTCATTCACAAATTTTACACCTCATATGTTTTAACATCACAATTAATTAATTTAATATTATAATATATATAGTGTATATTTAATTGTGAAAATTAATATTGTAATATTGATTTGTAGCAATATTGTGACTTTAGAATCTGACAGGGTGTCTTTGCTCACAACTCCCGCAGGAACAGCCACATCCTATTTTTTGTGAACTGCAAAACAATCCCAAATATTGACCTTTATTTTGATAACCAACACATTGACGCATGCACCATTGGTTGATGGATGTTCCCAACCTCTCCATGTTTTAGGTGTAATTCCTGTTATCATGAACTGCAGACCTTAAAAGGCATGGGTAGAACTACCTTGGTGTGCAATTGTATCTGCATGTTGTCAGGCTTCCTAAACTGAAAGGTTAGAAATTGGGGATACTTTTGGGCAGTGCTCCTGAATCTTCACTGATAAGGCCTCTGCCCTTGCCACCTTCAGCCACCTTCACTATCAACATAAAGATCTCTCCACGTTAAGGATATGTTGTCAAGTAGGAAGATACTGTTTTTTTAATTATTTTTTATTACTAGAATCATTGAGGACAGAGGGAAAACATGTCTAAGAAGGAGGTAAAAAAATATAAAACGGAGCATTCTAATTTTGAGTAAATAGACTGAGCCCCACACAATATTTATTATCAGGACAAATAGAACCTTAATCTGCATTAGGTGCCTATTGGGTGCCATACTGTGTACATGTCTGTACTGCCTTTTGAGCAATTGTAGAATTCCTTATAGCTATGCTATAATCTGGATGAACCTAGGGGGTGGGTCAGTTTGGTTTATGGTAATGTGCACAAAGCTACATTGTATGGCATCTTTTACAGAGACCCTAAGCCAGACATACAGAACCTGCAATAATACATCCACAGTTGGTAAATACAGATGCTGGGATTTACTCTTAAAATATTTAACAACATAATTATGAGACTGTGTCATCTTAATTATGTATCTGGAATGATCTTAAATAATATATCATGTTTAGCAGAGTCTTTTGAGTCTGTTGTTTCAGGCTGGTATGCTGTGAGCAGAATGCAAATTATTCTAAATTTTGTTACCTTGTCATTATACGACTTCCCAAGAAATTGAAGAATCAGTCTAGGTTAGTAATAAAAACCATTTGGCCCAGCCTGGCCATCTGGCACACAAGATAAATGCCTGATAGGCTGGTTGGCTACGGCACTCCATATTCACAAGATCTGCCACACCAGCTGCAGATCTGGTGCTGTGGTGTGCGGCCACTAACCGTATATACCCATCCAAGCAAGATAACACAACCAGACCTCCTTGTCATCCCAATCCGGCCCTGAAACTCAAGATGAATATTTTCACAAATGAGGTTGAAGAGCTAAATCAGCAAAGGAGAAACTTGTTGGGGCAATTCCCCTCCCTCATCTACAGAGTATCAAATCTACTTTTTTCCAGAATTCACAGGAATCCAGGTACAATTTAAATGGCACTCCTTTATTCAAGGAACCAGTAGTGAATGTAACTAAATGTCCCCTACCTCAGCCAAAGGAGTTTCCACAAGTTATTCCTAAACATATGTCCTAAACTTTGCAATTAATGAATAAATACATATGGTAGTTAAAATACTAAAATATAATCATTGTATATGTGAGAAGTACAAGCAGACAATGCCAGCTAAATCTGCTACAAAGCAGAAGCATCCTGCTATCCTTGATGGTGAGGCATAGTGCCAGACAAGGAGAGACCTTAAAGACTATTTTAGAAACCAATGCAATTTTATTTTCCATCCTTCCCTCTGGAATTTATGCTTGTTTCATGTCAACCATACACCTTTCTACATTTATTCCTTCACAAAAAGTACCAAAGAAACTCGTGATGTCATGCATATGGGAAAGTTGGCCTGATACCAATTAGGAAGGAATGTAAACTTTTGGAAAATGCCCAAATGCCAAGTGGCACAGTCTGCCCCTCAATAAGTCAATACTAAACTAAACAAAATCTCTTACCAGAACATTTTGGACAGCTGTTTGGTGGCAAAAATGACATAAGCAAGTTGTTTAGGGTACTTACGAGTTGTTTGAGGACAAAAGTGGCGCAATCAAGCAGTTCGGAGGCATGACAAGCTGTTTGGGACAAATATAGCTCAGATAAGCTGTTTCACAGCAGGCATTGTTGGGCCACAAATGGCACATACACAAAGTTTGGGGGAACTGAAAAGCTGTTTGGGTGCACTAAAAAGCTGTTTGGGAACAAAGGTGTAGCAGACATGCTGTGGCAGACAGCCAGGGTGCTTGGGGGCAAAGATGGCGCAGGCAAGATGTTTGGGGAAAAGATGGCACTGGTACTCTGGGGCAAAAATGGTACAGGAAAGCTGGTGGCAAAGATGGCACAGACAGGTTGTTTTGGAGCAAAGATGGCACAACGAGCTGTTTAAGGCAAAGATGGCACAGGCAGCTATAACTTCATACCCAAATTACAATTTGTGTGAAGCAAAAATTATCAGCATTTGAAATACCCTGGGGTGTCTAGTTTTAAAAAAATATGGGGTAAATTGAATAAGCCGGCTTCAAAGATGGCCCACTTTGGACATGGGGCAATAGGACCAGATGATAAATACACACTTCCCGAATGTGGCATTTTACCTCCCAAACAACCTGACAAACCTGCGTGCGTGTGCGGTATCAATATACTCGGAAGATGTTGCTAAACACATACTGGTCACGAAGGGTACAAAAATAATTAAAAAACAGACTGGTCCTTAAGGGGTTAACCTGTTCTGTATTGAGATTATTTTGTACCCCAAAACATAGAGCTTTTTCCTGTTTTTATGATCATTTATGATTCCCCTTTTCCATTTTTACCCACAAAAATTATATATTGTTCTTTCAAGGACAGTGTTTTTTATAGCACATTAAAATGAGAAAATCCATTTTTTGTATGATATTGCTATGCTACTTGTCACTAAAGTAGTTGTATTGACCAAAGTACCCCAAAAATATATTACTGTTTGGAAGTACCTTCTTTGTATAAATCCCTACGTAGGGCATTAGTTTTGCTGTCAGTATACAGCTTTGTAATGGTAATCATGAATAAATAAACTAATTAATAACCCACAACGTATATATTTCTGGAAAGTACACAACATTGGGGTATTTTACTAGGTGCATATAGACACTTGCCAGTCAGCTTTGTAGCTACCAATATTTGCCAAAGTTATCCATTATTATTTTTTGTTGTTTTTGTCTTTTAAATCCTCAAAACATATTCAGCTGCCCCTCCGGATTATGGAAATACCCCACAAGCATATTGTATGATTTTGGAAGCTACAGGTCACGCTGTGTAAACTGCAGGACCACACACTGCATAGGGCAAAATAGGCAAACATAAAATAAAGTGTTAAATGTCATAATATACTAAATTTGTAATAAGCCCAAAGGCTTCAATAAATCAGATTCACCTTCTTTGTGCCCAAGTTGTCAAATGAATTCTGTAGTGATCAGACACGTACAGCCTAGAATATTCTTCTTGATGTTGTAGAATGAAGACATCCTCATGACATAAGGGGTTAAAGTAAAATGTTAAGATTAAAAGGAAACACCTGTTTTATATACAGTAAAACAGAATACATTTGATGAAATCTGCCTAATCCTCGGGCTAGTTGAATCTATTTAAAAGATGCAATGTCATTTATCTCCTTTGAGACATTATAATGGAGGAGGAAAATAATTTGCGGGATTTCCTCTAGACATTTAAATGCCAATATTTTGTTATTTTCACGTACACTTAATAATTACCACATTTACAACCATTATTTATAAAAGGTCAATAAGCAAGGTGTGTTTTATTTAAACAAAAAGAAGGCAAATCTGATTTATTAAAGCCTTTGGGGCATGTTACAAATTGAGATTTTATTAGTAGCCCAAACCATGCTGAATATTGAAGCGATTCCAATAAAATGTTGAAGCATCTAGAGTTATGTAAACGTTGCTAGATTAGGAACTCCTCCTGAGAAGATTAAAAATCAAAGATACAATGTTTAAGAATGAATTAACTTACTTTTGTTTCCTAATATATTAGTCTAATGAATAACATGGGTTCTAGAAAAAATGAACACTCTAGCGTGTGTCAACAATCTATCAGTGCCCGCTTTTATGTCATATGACAAGTATTCCCTGAAAAAGATATGAATGAGGCAAAATTTGACATGATGAAAGAATTATTTCTGGCAACGAAGCCTGGTCTGGCCATCTGACCTGCCGGCCAAACATCACCTGATGTTTACTGAATCTTCTGCTCCAGCACCTGGCCTGCAAGCTATGTAAGCAGAAAAAAGTAGTGTCAGGCCCTGCTGGGAAGTGTCTGGGCAGTCCTTAAGATTATATGGGTGGAATGTACATTTAGTATTAAAGTAGCTCGGTCGTGGTGTAGGCATGTCATGCTGAGCGCTGGAATATGACGTCATATTCCGGTGTTCAGCAGTGAAGCAGCATGCACCGCGGCAGAGCAGGGAAACAGAGGCCTCGCGCTCCCACCGCAGGACTTCTGGAAGGTAAGTGTACTACAAAGGGGGGAGGGGTAGGATAGTGAGAAGGGAGGAGAGGTGATAGATAGTGAGAAGGGAGGGAGAGAGAGTAGAAAGTGAGAAGGGAGGGAGAGGGGGTAGAAAGTGAGAAAGGGGGAGAGGTAGATAGTGAGAGAGGGTAGTTAGATTATTGAAATAAATACAGCGTGAGAAGGAGTGAGAGAATGAATGAATTAGTGTATGGATGAATTGTGTGAATGAGTGAGAGAATTAATCAATTTGTGAGAATGCATTAAAAAATATATGTGTAAATTATTGTGTGAATGAAATTGTGAATTAGTGGCAAACTTGCTCCGGGACTTGAGGTACCAAAAACACCTGGGGCTGAAGGGGTTAATGTTGAATTTTCAATTGATTTATACCTGTAAAGCTGGGTTTGTGTGTTATTCTGTTGATCCAGATCTGCTATGCTATGTTTCCATACATTATTTATGTATACCTACAAATACAGGGTCTGGGTGTCTCATTCAGTTAATCAATACCCGCAATGCTGTTTCCATGTGTTTATTTGATCTATACCCTTAGTGCTGAGTTTACATGTGATTTCCAGTTGATCTATACCTGCAATGCTGGGCTTGTGTTCTGTTGATCTATAGCTGCAATGCTATGTTTTTATACAGTATTATTGTATACCTGCAAATACAGGATTTGTATGTCTGATTCTATGCCTTCAGTTCACATGTGAATTGATCTATACATGCAAAGCTGGATTTGTGTGTTAATGTGTTGATCTATACCGGCTATTTCCATACCTGCAAATATAAGTTTTATATGTCTTATTCAGTTGATCTATAAAACGCAAGTGTTGTTCATTTGATCTATACCTATTTTTGGTGCAGGAGAAGAGGGAGTGATTGCATGCTAGGGCGCGAGGAGCAGGGCCCAAGGATATGCTTGCGTAGGGTCCAATTTTTTAACTATAAAATGTATTGGCAGCAGGGTCTAATATTTATATATACCAGCATTGTAGAGAAGAAGGGGGATGCTGCTGCACCAGAGCCGCGTTGGCTAGCTGTACCGTATTCAGCGCTTGCATTGCCCTATAACAAAAGGACAATGAGATATTATAGTAATCAACCTCAAACATCAGACAGAACCAATGTTTAGGTGAGAACAGAACTGACTTTTTTAGACACACATACAGGTATTTATACACAGCAAACGCAATTAACATAAAATGGAACAGAAAAACACACAAAGTTCTCCTGTGAGGGGAATACAGAAACAAACAATACATTGGTATAATGAGATTATCCCCCTGGCGCCTGACTCTGGGACCTCCTTTGGAGAAATAGTCTAGGGAACATAAAACAAGCCACTCCGGGTCCCCCAAGGGGGCTGGCCCACAGACAGAGTTCCCACTACCTTTAGTCCAAATATGGCCCTGATTGACCCTTGGGGCCATGAGTGACACCTCTTTAAAGATTTACTGGGTGCAGATGGAAACGCACCCAGCAAGGAGCTCCAGGGTGATTGAATCAATTTCCCCCTGGCAGATTCCTGGGGTTCCATCTGGAGATCACCGAAAGCTCTGGATGTGGCAAAGTTTCGCTCAGGAGTTCCACAGAGTGTCTATGTTTGTCCCAGTGAGGTGCATGGAGCAATTCCAGCCATGTACAGAGCCCCCATAGCCTGCTTGTCCAGACTTGGTTTTCCAGTACTTACACATAGGGCAGGCAGACAAAGAATCTCCCCATGAATCTGTCATGGACCCCCTCTCAGATTCAAACCTGTACTCAGCCTCAGGGAGTTACCGTGACACCTCCTTTAGTGGGATGGGCAACAGTAGGTCGATCGTTCCCCCTCTTCATTAGTATGGGTTCTGTGTTTAATGTTTACGTTTTTCATATATTATTTAGTTTGCGAGTTATAGGCAAGTATATGCAAGTTTACATTGAACTCACATGCCTTGCCTGTAGTAGAAAATGTAATGTCTCGTACCCTTACAAGCAACTTGTATCTGCAAGTTATTTAGCAAATATTAGTATGTGAGGGTAAATGACTAACATTTCAACGAGTATGCCAACAGTGTTACACCTCTAGTTACCCTTGTTTCAGGGGTACAACTCCCATCACACTTATTATCATTATGACTGAAGATAATGGTTCAAAAATGTTCAAAAAACAAATGTATTTAAATAAATTAGTGGATATTTTTTTTATTTGGGGGAGGAGTGGGTAACACCTATGACATCACAGTTACTTATCCCTTCCAATTAGCATGAAAGCATGCTACCTCTTTTATCTTTTTGTTTTTTCCACAGGTAGCAATCAGCCATATTAGGCTTTATTACACCATGGGCCTAGTGAGAAGGGGCAGAGAACGAGGGGCTTGAAAAGGGGGCGCCAAAGGAGCAGTCCACACGGGGCGCCAGAACACTTAAGGCCGGCTCTGCCGGAAGGTCATGCGATGCCGGCGCTGTCATAGAAGCCCCGGTGGAAGTACTGCCCAGCAGAAGCGGAGGACTGCATCGCACAGATCATTTTTTTATATACCGTATTGGCCCGAATATAGGCCGCACTTTTTTCCCCCACTTTAAGTCTTTAAAGTGGGGGTGCGGCAGGCAGCGGGGTTAGGATACAGATCCCCCGCAGCGGTGCAGGGAACCTGTATCCTACTGTCTGATACGCTCAGACAGCCTCCCCTGCCAGCACTTCCCACGGGGGGAGTGGCGGCACGGGAGGTTGTCTAAGTGCATTGTGCGGATG